>APFE030818979.1:0-11556 GCA_000404065.3 Pinus taeda | reverse complement strand
CAGCGAAACCTAGAATTTACATCAAGTTCTAGAGTCAGATTCCTCAGCTAGAGAAGACAAAATGAGAATTTCTACATCACTATGATATCGTCTATTTGCTATATATATTTTGCTAACATAGTGACAACTATTAAATATGCAAAATTGGCCATAGAGTAAAATAGATTTACAAAATTTAGTCATTCACCCAGTTAGGATTCAACAAACATATCTTTTGCCTCATTTGCGTCTTCATTTCCATTTGATGATTGAAATATGGGGGATGGGCTTTCCAAGAACAGGTTCTCCAACTAGCAGCAAAGAGCATCAATATCATCATTTTGATGGTTAATTTAACATTGGAGTCCATGAATTCTTTCATTTTGTTCCACAATTGTAAGGGAGAGTTGGAGGAGCATTTGCATAATTGAATTGCAGTCTAATTTTAAGAAATAGGGAGGTGAGGGCAAAGGGGGCACTTTGAGGATCCCTCACTTCCACCTTCAAGGATGGAACTCTCCATCAAAGAGTCACGCCAAGGACAAAATCTATCACTGGCCTGGATAATTTTAATCTCCCAATTGCATGCCAGATACATCGGCGGATGGCTACCAAACACTACAACACGGGTGGGACTACTGCAAATCGATTCCAAACACCAAAAATCTAGAGGCTTGAGTTGGTGATGGGACTTGCGGCGGATGGCTACCAAACACTACAACATGGGTGGGACTACTGCAAATCGATTCCAAACACCAAAAATCTAGAGGCCGGAGTTGGTGATGGGACTTGCTTTCATATTGCTTATATCCTCTTACACTAGGGGCGGATAAAACCAAAGGCTGACATAAGCCAAATAAGGAGACCTATAGAACAAGAAAGTTACCAAATCCTCCCATGAAAGCTGTTGAAACTAACGAAGACCAACTACCAATCAATGTAGCAGCTATTATTTTGGACCTTACTTAGAGAAAGACCACCTCAGGTCGTTATCTTCTTAATTTTCCAACGCTCGCACTCAGCCAATTGCTTTTTCTCTAAATGACCAACTCAAAATGATTGAGCATTGATGCAAGAGGAAAATTCAAGTAATTAACCCCATCCTAGTCTTGCCACTGCTTGAACCTTATAGACAAAGTCGGTGGGCTCAAAATGATTCTCCAATTATTAAGGAGGTGGAGCTGAAGCTTCACACTATTCCAACAATCTGCATACTACCTTAAATAGCTAAAATTCTATAATGGATCATTAATATCCTCCATGAATGGGAATATCAAGCTTTGTATTTCTCACACAAGCATCCTTCTTCCTTCCTATATAAGGGATGAACCCATCACTTCAATTTGTTTGAGCTTGAAGTTTGCATAGAGGGAGATTAAGTGCTCGAATCCACTATGTAGCCTCACCCTGCTTGATGTATGAGGTGGCGTGTGGCTTGCAGTTCACCATTTAAACTGAAATCCTTACATAATATTGATTGATCCCAAGATGCATTAATATAAAAAAGGTGGAATACCAAATTGAACCTTTCCTTCATGGTTCTAATGATTTTTTGAATTAAATACCCATAAACCTTTTTCATTAGCATTGTTAAGTCATGGAATGGTATGCCAACGTTGTTGCCCATCTATTTATGTTTGTCCCTTTCTAAGATTGCATGTTAGATTGGCTTGGTGATCTACCAAAGAGTTGTGAATTTGAAGGATATGAACAAAGCTTTTACGTTGAAAGGAGCCCAAGATACTCATAATTTTTAAGGAGGAGGTGATTAAGCTTATTAGTTTTGGAGGGAGTTCTCTTTTCCGGGAATTGTATTGTTATGAGGGAATCTTCAACAATAATAATTCTGGAGATTCTTTCTTCCTTAGCAAATTGGAGACCAAGGAGGAGCATGTACATTTTAGCCATGTTGTTATATTCATTTCCAAGACCCCCGAGCGTATTTAGTTTTGTGGTGCTCAATGGGATCCTAAAGGATCTCTCCCCCTCCTACAGCCCCTAATCATAATTAAACATTTTAATGCAGAAAAAGAAGTAATTGAAAGTAAAAAATTTGATAACTTCATAATAAGAAAAATGAGAGGAAAAATCGTTTTAATTTAAACAATGTAATCCATAAATAAAATATATCAATACCCATATTAAGTAAAATATTTTAATGTTAACTATATATATAAAAAAAGAACAATGTATAAATTGATTATAAAAAATAAAAAATATCTTATTGTTAAAACATTTAGATTACTCTAACTATTCTACATCTTGGCCCTTTTTAAGGTATATTCTTTCATCAAAATTTTCCAAATCCAGCAAAGAGTTTTTGGAATTGTAAGTTTAAGTTGTGTATTCCTCATAGTCCAAGTGTCTAAGGACATTTTCAAGGCATTGAATCTATTTATGTATTCAAAAATAAAATTTAAAAAATGAAAAATTACACATACACATATGGTGTGAACCTTTTCTCTAATTTTTGCACTTTAAAAGAGGTTTGCACCTCAAGGGATTTGATCCCTCTCATTAATACTAAATCAGTGGTTAAAATAAATCCATACTAGTTTTATTTAACTTTCAAAAAAAAAAACTTCTAATTTGATAATAAATTAACATACTCAAATTCACTTTCAATATTTATTTATTTGTATAGTAAGAGTAATGCATTTGGTTACAATAAATACAATAAGAAATATAAATAAATATGAATGGCTGGTATTTTTATAATAATGAATAAATATGGTCATTGTGATTTTGTTTTAATCAATTATTTGAACGAGACATTATGTTTAAACATTCTACTATTTTTTCCCAATAATGGTGTCTTTTACATATGTAAGACTTTATATTTAACATTTTTTAAAACCAACCTAGATCTATGTTAACTCTAGATCTATCAAGTGGCGAGAGGGATCGAACATCTTGAGGTGAAAACCTCTTTTTTGAGTGCAAAACTTGTGGAAAGGTTTGCACCTCGAGAGATTTGATCCCTCTCAGCGTTTGATAGATTCGGAGTTAAGATGGATCTAGGCTTGTTTCAGTTGTGTGCGGCCAAGGAAAATCTATCGAACATATGATTAATTTTATTAATAATATGTAAAGTAATCTAATTATTTAATAATATGAGTCGGCATTTTAGAAATTAATTATTGATGTGACCTTATTTATCGACGCATCTTATATTATCTGAGCAATGAGGTCTTTTGAGTCATATTTTGAATATTCTATCTCATAGAATTTATCGTTCATTTGTAATTGTAATCAGGTGTATTTGAGTTTGTTGCAAATACCTGTCATGAAATCAGCATCGAATAGAGGAATTGCTATTGCTAAGAGCAAATATAGATGATTCTCCTTTTCATATCTTATAATTGTGCAGATTTGGTTATATATAATGTATGTATATATATTAAACATAGAATATTCGTTAAATAATGATATGTGTAATAGTCATTACCAATAGTATCGTAATGTTCATGAGAGACATTGAGGATAAAAATGAATTCAATAAACTATTTTCTTCTACTATTCTTATTGTCACCCTTGTTAGTTTTGTCATATTTTCATATCGATTACATGAAAAGGATAGTTGAAATCGTAAACCATTTAAATATTTAGCTCGAACTATTGTAATGAATATTATACATTATCTCTCTTGCTCTCTAATATTAATAGGTTGAATTACTATAACAAAAAAATCAATGTGCATTGTCAATAATCAATATTGTTTTGTGCTTACACTGAAATCAATGTACATTATTAATCCAATCACTTTAAAATTAATGTACCATCATACATCCAATAACATCAAATCATAAATCAACAGATACATTGAAATCAATGCATCTAATACAAGAAATCAAATAAGATTAGAAAACAACATCTACATTGAAATCAATGCATCTAATGCAAGTAATCAAAGAGGATTAGAAATCAACATCTACACTCAAATCAATGCATCTAGTGCAAGCAAGAAAATAAGATTAGAAACCAACATCTACAATAAAATCAATGCATCTAGTGCAAGAAATCAAATAGGATTAGAAATCACTATCTACACTAAAATCAATGCATTTAGTGCAAGCAATCAAATAGGATTAGAAATCACCATCTACACTGAAATCAATGCATTTAGTGCAAGCAATCAAATATAATTAGAAATCAACATCTACATTGAAACTAATGCATCTGGTGGAAGAAATCAAATAAGATTAGAAATCACCATCTACACTGAAATCAATGCATTTAGTGCAAGCAATCAAATAAGATTAGAAATCACCATCTACACTGAAATCAATGCATTTATTACAATCAATCAAACAAGATTAGAAATCATCTACATTTAAATCAATGCATCTAGTGCAAGCAATCAAATAGGATTAGAAATCACCATCTACACTGAAATCAATGTATCTAGTGCAAGAAATATTCTTCCCTCTCTCCCCCCTCCATCTATATCTATATCTCCCTCCATCTCTCCTTATTTGTCTCTTTATCTCAACCCCACAAACACACACACTCTCTCACTCCATATCTATCAATATCTTTGTCCCTCCCTCCTTGTATCCGTCTCTCTCTTCTTTCCCTTCACCTTCCATCTATATCTCTATCTCCCTCTATCTCTCTATATCACCCCCAAAACATACACTCTCTTTCTCCAATATATCTATCTATCACTCCCCCCTCCTCTCCCTCTCTCTCTCTTCCCCTTCTCTCCCTCTCCCCGACTTCTATCTCTCTTCCCTCCTGTTGTCCTCTCTCTCTCTCTCCACCTTTCTCTCTCTATGTTTTTCTTCTTACCTCTCTCTCTCTTCCCCTCCATATCCATCTCTCTTTCCCTACCTCTATCCACTCTCTCACATCCTCTCTCTCTTCCTTTATCTCCCACCACTCTCTATCTCTCTCTCTTCACCTTCCAACTCTTTCACTGTATGCCTCTCTCTCCTTATCTCCCCCCTCATCTCCATCTCTCCTTCTATGTCTCTTTATCTCACCCCCAAACATATACACTCTCTCCATCTCTCCCTTGTCACTCCCTCTCTCTCTCCACTTATCACTCTTTATGTATTTCTTCTTCCCTCCCTCTCTCCCCCTCCAACTCCATCTCTATTAATTTTAGGCAACAATGGTTTGTTCTATGCTTTAGAACAATTTTACATCAATTTATTTATGAGCCCAATATTAATTTCATTTTAGCAATCACATAAACATGTAAGTAAAGTACTGATAGAGCATAAGCATAAACAGTAGAAGACAAGCCAAGACAAGAGGACACAAGATGTGGCACTAGCCAAGGACAAACCCCAATGTGGGGAAACCCTTGATCAAACCATCTTTTAGTCTTCAATAGTTTAGCAGAGAGAGATAGTATAGTTTATAAATTTTGATAATTTATAACAGCAACAAAAGAGCCCTAACCAAAAAAGTCAACATGGGTCAACAGGGTAGATTTTCTTCCTCAATTCATCTCTCTCAAACCCAATCAACTCGACCTCCAACAGTCCTCTGAATCAACCCAAAACAGTCCTGAAAATCACAATCAAACTTGGTCAACACATAAGTCAAACCTGCAGTTAATTCTCTGCATTCAACGTTGGTCAAACAATACGGAATGCCTCAATTTCTATGCCCAAAAATGTGGCCTGCCCAAACATAAATTTACCTCTCAAAAACACATTCAAACAGGTCAACATTGGTGAAAACCCTTCCTAAAATTTAGTTAACGCCAGTCAACGCCCAAAACAAAAAAATGATTATCTTCTTCTTCGCACGTGTGGAGAGGATGCCTAGAATTTTGTACCCAATCATGTGAGGAGAGAGAGATGTGTGAGAAGTGAAGTGTGTCCAAATGAGGAGGAGGCATCATGTATTTATAGGCAAACATTGAGGATGAATAGACTTGATTGTTGGGCTTCTGAGCCTACATGAGTTTATTGGCTGACCTTGACAATTTTTCCATAATCAAAATAAATTCATAACTTCATTTGTACATGTTAGAATGGGATGATCTTTAGATCAATCCTACACCTCTTGAAGAGAGGAATCCAAGAAAAATATCAACTGTCATAAATAAGATGATCCATGTGGAGTTTGGCCCTAATTGTCAATTTTAACACTCCCTCTCAACTAGGGAGAACTCCACCTGGTAATCCATCCACCAATTTGTACCATCTTTTCCATCCATGCACTAATATGCACTACTATGTTATGCTCTGTAGAACTATGAAGAAGAAGAAGTGATTGAGAATGTATCATACCTTTCTTTACTGACTTGAAGTCATTCCCAATCAAAAGAGAGTGTTTCGTACCACTCTTACTGACCCAAAGTCAATTCCAATCAAAAGAGAGTGTCTCATACCACTCTTACTGATCCAAAGTCAGTTCCAATCAAAAGAGAGTGTCTCATACTACTAGTACTGACCCGAAGTCAATTCCCATTGATCCTAGGTCAATATCAGACATCCTAGCATAGGGAGTATGGTAGTACACGATGCATCCATCAGTAGTATTATGGTACCTATCCTCATTTCCCTACTCATTGGCCAGATGAGAGGTACTTCCCATGAGTCTCAAAATGCATCAGTAGGATGTCTCAGCAGGAGAAGGATGAACCACTCATCCTGCTCATATGTCGCCAAGGGGTATCATAGGGGAAGGATGAACCATTCACCCTGTACACATCAAACACTAGGGGAAGGTTGAACCACTCACCATATGGTTGCTCACTGCTCCAAGAAGTACCCCAAGCCCCCTAGAGCTCCCAGAGCTCAATGTCCATCTCATACAGGACCCTCATAAGAGGGTCTCTCCACGAATCCAAGTCGTTCTCAGAAGGCCATGAATTTAACCTTCTCTAGGGGATTTGTCAGAATATCGACAACCTACTCATAAATCCTAATGTGATGGAGCCTTATTGCTCCTCGTTGTACCATATCCTGGATAAAGTGGTACCTGATATCTAAATGCTTGGAGTGATCATGAAACACGAGATTCTTTGATAATCTGATCCCACTCTGGTTGTCGCAGAAGATCACGGTGGTATCCAACACAAGTCCAAACAACTCATTGAAGAGCTTCCTCAACCAAACAGCTTCACAGGAGGCTATAGTAGCAACTATGTATTTGGCCTTGGCAGTGCTCAAGGCAACCGATTTTTGCTTCCTGCTCATCCAGGATATCGAAGCAGAAACTAAAGAAAAACAACATCCAAAAGTGCTCTTGCGATCCACCACACTGCTAGCCTAATCAGCGTCAAAATAACCATGCAGCCTCACATTTCTGGTAGTGTATCTCAGTCCATGAGTGATTGTGTCCCGAATATATCTTAGAGTATTCTTGGTGGCAATCCAATGTATATGATGAGGCTCAACCATGTATTGGCTCAATGTGTTAACTGCAAAACATATGTCCGGATGGGAGTTCACCTAGAACATCAATGCTCCTATAACTTGACAATACTCAGAAGCATTCCCCAATTCAGGTCCAGCAGCACCACCACATAACTTCTTAAAGTTAAGTTCCATCGTAGTAGTCACAAGCTTGTAGTCCACCTTCCCAAATCTTTCCAATATCTTCACAACATATTTTCCTTGAGAGAGGAAAATTTTACCTGGCTTTTGCCAAACCTCCAACCATAGGAAATAATGCATTAATCCTAGGTCCTTCATCTCTTACATTTGTGAATGAGAGGGTCTGCACCTGTCAAAAAGAGATCATCCACATAAAGTACCAGAATGAGAGGTTTATCATTTTCAACCTTAAAGTAAAGGTTTGGATCGGATTCACTTCTAGTGAATCTCGGCTTAATCAGATAGTTATCGATCCTCTCATAGCAAGCCTAGGGTGCTTGCTTCAATCCATAGAGAGCATTCTTCAACCTGCATACATGAGATTCCCGATCATGAACTTCAAACCCCTCTGGTTGTTCCACATAGACTTCCTCTTTGATTGAACCATGCAAGAAGGTGGTCTTGACATCCATCTGACGTAGGTTCCGTCCTTGTGAGGCAGCAAGGGCTATGATCGAGCGGATGGTGGTGTATCTGGAAACAGGTGCAAATATCTCATCATAATCTACACCTTCCTTTTGAGAGAATCCTTGAGAAACAAAGCAAGCCTTGAACTTTTATGCACTTCCATCAACTCCATGCTTGATTTTGTAAAGCCACTTAGAAGTGACAACTGATTTATCCTGGGGTTTAGGGACCACATCCCAAACATCATTCTTCATAATTGACTCGTATTCTTCATTCATAGCATCCTTTCATACTTGTTGATTCATTTCTTATTCGAATGATGAAGGCTCATTTTGAATGATAGTTCTCATGGAGGTTAAATATCCTTGGTACATGTTCGGCTTCTTTCTTTCATGGAAATTCTCACATTGTGCAATGTGCCTCTCAGCATCTTTGAGAGTCACCCTAAGCCACGAGGGTCACCTCTTGGAGGAGGAAGACTCATGAGGGAGTGGATAGTTAGGATCCATAGGTTCATCAACATCAGGCATCGTTTCGTCCTCTTTTTCACCCTAATTGCTTGTGTCATCTTCTTTGTCCTTCCTTAGGATAGGAAGGTTGATGATCTTCCTTGGGGCCATATCTTCGTCGAAGGTGACATCGTGACTTATCTCAACTTCCTTTTGACCAACCACATAAATTCTATATCCCTTAGAATTTTCAGTATAGCCCACAAAGATTCCTTTCTTCCTAGATGCACCCAATTTGCTTCTTTTCTCTTTCAGCACATGGAAATATATGGGGCTTCCAAAAATTCTAAAATGAGAGACATCGAGTTTCTTACCAGTGAACATTTCTTCAAGACTCTTGGAGTCCAATGCTTGATGAGGGAATTAGTTTTGAGCATACATGGTGGTATTTGCAGCTTCACCCCATAGAAACTTTGGAAGGCCTTGATCATGAAGCATGACATGGACAATTTCTACAATAGAGCGATTCTTCCTTTCAGCCACAACATTCTGCTCAAGAGTGTATGGCATTGTAGTCTCCCTACTAATGCCATCTTCTCTGCAATAATATTGGAATTCATTGGATTCATACTCTGTCCCATTATCAGTCCTCAATATCTTGATTTTCTTCCCGAATTGGTTTTCGATCAAGGCTTTGAAATGTCAGAACCAGGTGAATAATTCATCCTTCTTCTTCAAGAAGTAGATCCATGTCTTGCGAGAATAATCATCCACAAAGGTGAGATAATATAAGTATCCTCCCAAGGAGGTTACAGGCGTCATCCCAGATATGTTAGAGTGGATCAATTACAATATGTTTGTGGTCTTATTATTACTTGAGGGGATTGGTCCCCTTGTAATTTTTCCTTCGACACATCCCATACATACACCTTCATGCTCTACTTTGAACTCGGACATACCTGTCATCATCTGTCTCACATCGGGAAGGGCCTTATAATGAAGATGGGCGAACCTCCGGTGCCATAGTTCAGATTGTAGAGATTTGTCGCAAGACATGGCTCCCAATGGAATTCCTCCAACTTGATACAAACTATCAACCCTGAACCCAAGAGTAAAAGCATCCTTGAAATTTGTTTTCCAAACACATACCTTTCCATTGATAAAATCCACCTTAAATCCTTTATCTTCTATTGCTGAAATGGAAACCAGGTTCTTCTTAAGATCGGGTACATATAGTACTTCTTTTAAATGAATAGTGTTACCTTGATTCAATTGAAGGGTAACATTCCCTACTTCCTTCACAAAATAGGTAGCATCGTCTCCAAGGATGATCTCCAAGTTTGTCTCCTTTTCTATCATATTAAAGAGGGCTTCCTTGTATCCGATGAAGTGCCTTGAGGCACAACTATCAATCAGCCAATTTCCCAAAGTGTGTAGATGAGAGGCAGTGGAGAGGCTTGATATAAGATAGTACTATTTTTTCTTATTGTTAACAACATTGGATTCATCATACCTAGAATTCCTTGATTTCTTGGAGAGTCGACCATTTCCTTGATGTCCCACATTCCTTTTTCCTTTGCCATTGGACCTGTCATTCCTTTGATCGTTGTTGTTATTGTTGAAGTTGCCCCTGGAGTTGCTATGATAGTCATCATCTCGAGGTGTATCCCTTTTATTAGGACACTCCTTTGCATAGTGGCCAAACTTATTGCAAATAAAGCACCTGCCCTTCCTTCTTCCCTTAGATCCAGGCTTTCCATGGAAATGACCTTTAGACCCTGCATTATTCCTTCTTTTGGCATGGGCAAAGAATGCAGTGGAGTTGTTTCTATTAGAAGGCATTTATTTCTTTCTTATTGACTACATCTTGATATTAATTATTCAAACCCTGGAATTGGATCATTGTTGAGTATAGTGGTTCTAAATACATCCCACTTAGGTGGGAGTCCTCCAAGGGTGGTGAGAGTAAGTTACTTGTCAGGAATGACTTCTCCAATCGAGAGTAGACCATTCTTGATCTCAGTGATTCTCAAGAAATAGGATTGAATATCCTCATCCTTGCCCTCCTTAATATCCTTCAACTTATTCTTGAGAAAGAGAATTTTATTAGCATTACTAACCTTGAACATGTCGACCAACATGTCGTATATCTCCTTGGAGGTCTTCAATTTGGATATATAGGCCACCAAATGCTTGTCAATGGAATATCTGAGAATCTTCTTCACTTTGACTTTGGCTTTACGGTACTTGGTCTTCGCATCAACCGATGCATTTGAAGTGGACTCATGGATTTTACCCTGCACATAATCCATCACTTTCTTTTCTTCCAAGGTCAAATCAAGAGACATCTTCTATCCATGATAGTCAGATTTATCATGGAGCTTGTCTTCAGCTGGGAAGTAAGATGAGGAACCCATTGAGTCTTTTGTCCTTGTCCAACTGTCTTTGGTGATTTCTCTTTCACTCTTGCTTCGGCTTTGTCTTCACCTCAGCTCTGATACCATGTTAATTTTAGGCAACAATGGTATGTTCTATGTTTTAAGGCAATTTTACTTCAATTTCTTTATGAGCCCAATATCAATTTCGGTTTAGCAATCACATAAAAATGTGAGTAAAGTTTTGAGAGAACATAAACATAAACAATAGAATACAAACCAAGACAAGAGGACGCAAGATGTGGCACTAGTCAGGGACAAACCCCAATGTGGGGAAGCCCTTGATCAAATCTTCTTTTAGTCTTCAATAGTTCAGCAAAGAGAGATAGTACAATTTACAAATTCTGATAATTTATAACAACAACAAAAGAGCCCTAACCAGAAAAGTCAATGCTGGTTAACAAGGCATATTTTCTTCCTCAATTTAGCTCTGTTAAACCCAGTCAACTCGGCCTCCAACAGTCCTCTAAATCAGCCCAAAACAGTCCCGAAAATCATAGTCAAACTTGGTTAACGCTGGTCAAACAATACGGAATGCCTCGATTTTTGTGCCCAAAAATGCAGCCTGCCCAAACAGAAATATATCTCACAAAAACAAAGTCAAATAGGTCAACGTTGGTCAAAACCCTTCCTGAAATTTGGTCAACGCCCAAAACAAAAAATGACTTTCTTCTTCGCACATGTGGAGAGGTTGCCCAGAAATCCATACCTAATCATGTGAGGAGA
>APFE030818970.1:7770-69714 GCA_000404065.3 Pinus taeda | reverse complement strand
TCGTAACTTTAGCATATGATCTCCGTTTGACGCGTACAATAGCTCATTAGAAAGATCTATTCGAGCACTATCATTGGACCCATGTTGCCCCTGGGATCCAAAAAAACGTCGTTTAGGGCCTCAAAACGGCTCCGGAAGTTCAGGACCCGAAAAACTGCTAAAAATAGTAAGTTGTGCTACAATTAAGGAAACTGAAAATGCTGAGAAAGACAATGGTGGGGGTCCATGTGGACTTGGCAGGTGGCCACCAATATCCACCTGGATCAGTTGGGCCCAATGAAATATCTCTCTTTATAAATTTTCCCATGTAGGTTATTTTTGTTTTTAGAAGAAGCCACATAAATAATTTTGATTTAGGAGGGCAGTTTAATTCCCAGATGCCCTTCCCCCACCATGGGGGATCATTTGTGCCATTTTCATTGCCAAGGAAAGGTATCCGAGTTAGGAAAGTACTACATCGAAAAAAATGAGGTTGCAAATATAATGATCCCTTGCTTCAGTTGCAACTCTATCTAATTGCAGATCCACCGAAGACATCCAAGATTGTTGGCCTTGGATCTAAGAAGATATTTGGATTAAAGTGTACAAACTTTCATCATTAAGAGATTAAATTAGTGGCTATCGAAGCAAGTGCCATCCATTACTTCCAATCCAAGATTCTTTTCCAAGGAGGATTTTGGTTTCATTTCCATCTTTTCAACTGAGTTGTGAGCCAATGAGATAAAAATATTTTACAATAACTTTTTAGATTATGGACCCATTTGAGATATTTTTCTGTGAGGATCGAATCCAATCTAAAGTCGATATAGAGCTGATATATTTTTTATGAATGATCAAGGACCACATTCCCTCACCTTGTACGAGTTTCCACACTCCTTTTTTCTACTAAAGCTCTCAAACCATCTTAAATTTGAAGCCTTGATCACCCTAACCTTTTGGCAGAGCTATGGAGTTCCAAGCTGCAAAGGAAAAAGTTTTTTTCCCTCCTTTCCAAACCATAAGAATATTAGGGACAACTTCTTGATGTTGTGGATTATAATAGATGGGATCCAGGCTAAATAGGCCCAGTATACTGGGATGGCATCAATAACATATTTGTAACCTGTCAACCCGAAATAACCATTTGTTGCACTAGGTTTGAATTATTTTCTCCACCTTTTAAAGGAGTCAGTGCCAATCAGTTTTGAGGTAAAAATTTGGCTTTAGTATGAAATACAAGTACTTTACTCCTTGATTTATCTCAAAAACCGCTGAGAAGAAAAGGTCTTTCACCCATGATTTGTCTCTCGAGACAATTCCCCAACTATGAAGATGGATTTTGTGTGGTTGATAAGCATTCTAGTAGAAAGAGGAAAAGTGTCTAGGAGGGACTTTAGAGTGTTCCAATGGTATGAGAAAGCATTTGAAAAAATTAGAATATCATCTATGAAAAGAAAAAGAGTCAAAAAGTAGTTTGGGGCAATAGATATTCCTTCAAAGCTTCCTCTAATCCTTGCATTTGAGATGATCTTACTAAGGCTTTCCACAATAAGAAGGAAAAGTAGAGGAAAATTATGGCAACTGTGTATTAGGTCTCTTTCTCTATAGATAAGAGGAGAAGCAACTCCATTTATAAGAAGAGTGAATGGTGGGAAACTAATTCAATTCATAATGTAGTTGACAAAGGAATGACAAAATCCAACGTGGATAAGGAGGAGCTAAATGTAGAAACAGTTGACCCAATCAAAATATTTGGAAAGGTCCAATTTATATAAGATATCTCGTTTCCTTTTATTGCGGATAGAGTTCATACCTTCTTTAGAAAGGCCAGTGAGTTCATGGATATGACACCTATCAATAAAACCAAATTATTTTGGTGAAATATTGTTTAATAAGACTTCTTTTAGTCAAAGAGATATGGTATTGGATATAACTTTGTACATAGTATTAGAGATGGAAATAGTTACAAAGAGATCAAATGAGTCAGTGTTATCAACTTTGGTGTTAGAGAAATGAAAGCGGAATTGAAAGGAGGAAGGATTTATCCAGAGGTCCTAGAAAATTCCTCCATTGAGAGGAGATCATACTCCCCTAGAAAATAATAACATTGTAGATAGAAGTCAATGGGTAGAATATCTAGTCCCAGGCTCTTTCCCTTTCGAAAATTGTGGAGGGCCTTTTCAAGGTCTAGCTTAGTGACTTCAACCACTAAAGAGCCATTTCCTTTTTTATTAAAAAAGTTGGGGAAGAGCCTCCTTATATCCATGATGTGCCTAATTGTGGCTTGGTTATCTTTACGAAAAATGGCATTGAATCACTTACATCCTTTAGAGTAGATATCCTGAAAGGATGTGGCCAAATATCCATCACTTTTTTCAATTCCCTAGACAATATTAATAGATTTCCTATGGTTGTCAATTCTATGAAAGTGTTTAGTATTTTCATCACTCTCTTATAGCCATAGAGCCCTACTTTTCATTCCCCGTTATTCTTCTCTATCAAGGATACTTTTCCTTCTTTATTCCTCCAAGGTTCTGATGGCCTCTCTAGGGGCAAGAGAATCCTCCATTGGGAGACCTTGATCAAAGGTATCCCTCAATTTGGATTCCATAGTAGCCAAGGTTATTGCATCAAATTCCATTTTTGGTTTTTCCCATGGGGGCTTCACCTTGTTGAATAATATCTTACCATGTTCATTCATAAAGGGGGTTTTAACATTATGAAAAATAAAGTGTATATATTATAGGCATTTGTGGGGGGAGATGTGGGGTTAGGGAGATCTATAGGTATTGGGGGTGTAAAAATGGGTGTCCAGTAAAATAGGGGATAAATTTATTAGAAATAAGTATTGGGATGGGAGTTCAAAAAATAGATTTTGGGAGGTTTTCATCAATATGTAGTGAGATTAAGGGTGTTCTTTAATATCATATGAATGAAGGTGCGATGACATAGATTGACTAAATGGAGAACTTTTGGTTTTTCCCACCTAGACATGGTTACTTTTTGCTCGTTTGAGTTTCTCCTGGAACTAAATAGGAGGATATTCAGACAGTGTGGGAGAGGAGGAGACCCAATGATTTTTTATAGCTTCATGAAGGGAAGGATCTTTGAACCAAGAGGGATTCAACTTGAAAGGGCTAGGGGGTTGGGGGGGCAAGGTTTAATATCAAGAAAGTTAGGATTATGATCTTAGTCCCCTTCATTATTAACCCATTGTTTGAATTTGACATTGATGTCTAGAGGCTTTTTCGAAATGAGAAAGTGATATAAAAATTTGGTTACACAGGAAAGTCCAATTCAACTATTTGACCAGGTGGGCTAAAGTTTCCTTGGAAGGATGTCACAAAGGCCAATGCCATCAAAGAGATCAACAAGGAAATTAAATAGGGGATTAGATCTAGCCAAAGAAACTAGACCTATAAAGCCCCCAAAGAGAAATTTATGTCACCCCTAATTATGGTATTTCGCAAATCGACAAAAGGCAATTTTGTGAAATAAAACCAAGAATCCTTCCCATTTGTGTAAGTCTTACAAAGGTTGAAATAATGTAACGAGAGATGAAGATCCAAGACCTAAAATTTGTTTAAATATCAACACAAAAGGACCAGACATATATCAGAAGAATGAATCAAGTGTGCCATCCCATAACAATTCCTCCTGATCTACTCGATGCATCATTTGCAACAAAATACCAGTGAGGAAAAATGATCTTAAGCATATGTGTTACATTATCTCCTTCAATCATGGATTCTTGAAGGAAAATAATATGAGGAGATTTTAGCTCAATCAGTTTTTTGATTGCCAAGATTTTGAAGGGAGGACAATACTCTTGTAGTTCAAAGAAAGGATTTTCATTTTGAAATCAAAGAGGGGCTTGAAGTTCTCATGGCCCTTAAGATTAATATTTGTTTGCCATAGTGGATTTTCGTGATTTGATTAATTCAAGGCTAAGGAGAGGAAGCATTTCCTACCTCTAGTTAAATATTTTTGAGGTTCGTTATAGACATGTCCAAGGCCTCCCCGTAGATCGAGGAGAGGTAGATTTGAAGACTCAAGGGTTGGAGATTGGGAGTGAATATTGTAATGGGGGGGAGAGGAGAGGGAAGAGGAAGAGGGATGGGGGAGGGAAGTTGGTAGAAACTTAATAGAAGCAAGGGAAGTAGAGGAGGGGAAGGAGGGGAAGAGGGGATAGAAGGAGAACATAGGATGGGAGCTAGGATGGGAGAGATTAGGGAGAGCGACCATGTGAGAAGCAAAGCCAAAAGAAGGTAAAGGGGGAAAATAGAAAAAGAGCCCCAAGTAAGAATTAACTCAGAATAAGCTTGAGGAGGGGGGCCATGCATAACTTAGGAGGGAGGACCCTTCAAAATATATGAAATTGATGGTCCCTGGGATGGAAAGAACTTTAGCCAACCCACTTGCAGGATCGATTCTACTTTGTGAAGGGTACAGTCACTGAGAGTTCTTATAGTGGAGGGCGGCTATATGGAGGAGCATCTAGAGCTTATGTCACCATAAGTGATGTATGAGGTGAGACAAAGTAGAGGGATTACTTCTGCCTACATTTCTTAGACGATTTTCCAAGCACACACTATTTTCTTATGTTCCCATTTGTGTGTCAATGACCACACTTATATGTTAAAATTGGCAACTAGGTCCAAACTCCATGTGGGTCATAGTATTTATGGCATCTGATATTTTTCTTGGATCCCTCTCATTGAGAGGTGTAGGATTGATCTAAAGATCATCTGATTCTGATAAGTATTGATGGAGTTATGAATTTAATTGTGTTATAAGACAATTTGTCAAGGTCGGTTAGCAACCAAATAAACCCCACATGTGCTCAACATTTTAGTATAAAAATAAGTGACTTGATAGTCATTTCTACACACACTTCTATCTTGATTTCTCTCCACTTGTCTTGGGTTTTAGTGGAAGAGAAATCTAAGAGTGGAAGCCCTAGATGTTGGAGGAAAAGAAGGCAGCCCTATACATTACAAGGAGGACGACGCTTGCATCTACGCAGTCAAGTGAGAAGCCCTAGGACGTAGTCAAGTGAGAAGCTCTAGGATGCAGTCAAGTGAGAAGCCCTAGGACACAATCAAGTGAGAAGCCCTAACGCAATCAAGTTTATGGGCTGCAGTGAGTGTTTGTTGTAGGTAACAACGTGGTAAGTAAGGGCTATTCCAAGTGCGCATTGCTTGGCAGACTAGGACGAGGAACAACTGTGTGGACAACGAAGTCTTAGCCACAACATGAAGGGGCAAAGTGACAACGTGTAAGCTTCCCTAGACAATGTGAAGGGCTGTGTGGAAAACAGAGTCTTAGTCGCAGTATAAGGAGTCAAAGGAACAACGTGGAGATTGCCTTAGACATCATGCAAGGGCTATAGAGACAGTGTGGCATTAGCCACAGTATGAAGGACCAGAAGGACAACAAGGAGGCTACCCTAGACAACATGAAGGGGTTGTAGGGATAGCATGGCCTTAGTCGCAGTTAAAAAAACCCAAAAGGAATAACATAGGTGTGCAGGGTTATTCCCTTGGAGAACCATAGTCTTTAGAAGGCTGGTTTGTTGATTTGTATGGAGGATAAGGGTTGTAGGGTGATACCCTAACCAGTGATGCAGTGTAGTAGTACAACGTGGTGAAACAACACATGGCAGCAAGGGTACATGGTGTTGCTCAGTAGCAAGCTTGAACAACAGCAAGCAAGGCGACCAATACAATAGTGCTAAGACTACATGATGTTGCTAACTAGTGCAACAATGCAAATGGGACTGTTGGGCTACATGGTGCTGCCAAGATACAAGGGACAGTAGGTGACTTAGTGCTGCAAAAATAAATGGGACATCCAAACAATGAAGCTTGATGGGGCCATGATACAAGGGACAAAAAGGTTACATGGTGCTGCTAAGACACATGGACAACAACAAGGTATGCTAAGACATATGGGACATATGCAAGGTATGGCAAGGCAAAGTGGGACAACAACTGTGACATGGAAGAAGGCACATTGTACAACAACAATCATGGTACAACATCAAGCATGGACATAATGGCTATCATGGATAACATGGATAACAGTGACAAGTATGGTGTTGCAAGCACATGAGACATGTTGTATGACAACATGGTTCAATAATGGCACGTGGGACCACAATGCATCATAAGGTGCAACAGTCATGAGGTACAACATTGTGATGATGGATGCATCATGGTGCAACACGGTGAGGTGCAACATGATGATGAGATGCAGCACGATGATAGGTGAAGGAGTCACCTTGGAGAAACAGTTGAAGTAGCATGTCTTCAACTGATCTCATGTATCATCTTCTTAGAATATGATCTATGCTCTTATCTAGATAAGTCAAAGTGTTGACTTCTGTTGTAAATGTACTATCTCTCTCTCTCTATTGAACTATTGAAGAACATATAAGAAGAATTGATCAAGGGTTTCCCCACATTGGGGTTTGTCCCTGGCTAGTGCGACATCTTGTGTCCTCTTGTCTTGGCTTGTCTTTTGCAATTTATGTTTATGTTTTATTTGCAGTTTACTTTAATGTTGATGTGATTGGATATTGAGCTAGCTGTGAAAATTGAAATAATTGCTCTAAGCATAGAACATACCTAAAATTAACATGGTATCAGCGCTGAGGTGAAGAAAAAGCCCAAGCAAGAGTGAAAGAGAAATCACCGAAGACAATTGGGAAAGGACAAAAGGATCAGTGGATTCCTCATCCCTCTTCTAATTCACTAAGAGTGAAGTCGAAGCAGAGAATATTATCAGAATGGTGCAACGGAAGTTTCATATGGCCTACCTAAAGATCACTTCAATGAGAACTCTGAATCTAAGGGTGGAAGGAAGGGCAGATGCCTTAGTTGTAATAAGTTCAACCATTATGCGAAGGAGTGTCTGAATGGTAGGGACACATCTCTTGATGAAGATAACAATCATTCCAGGGACATCTTTAATGATCGAAGGAATGACAACTAATGCAGGTCAGCAAAGAAATGACTAACTCTTCAAAGAAAACGAGGAACCCCGGGTATGAAGAATCAAATGTTGTTCCTAATAAGATAAAGAAGCATTATCTTGTATTGGCCCTCTCCTTCAGATTCTGTGGGAATTTGGCTTATTGATTATAGTGCTTCAAGGCACTTCATCGGATATAAGGGTGATCTATCTAGAGATGGAAACAATCGTGGGATTATACTTGGAGCCGATGCAACCTATCCCGGAAAGGGTGTAGGGAATGTTACCCCTTAATTGAATGAGGGTAACTTGATTCATTTACGAGAATCTCTTTATGTACCTGATCGCAAGGAGAACCTCGTGTCCATTTCGATAATGGAAGTCAAAGGTTACAGGGTGGCATTCATCGATGGAAACGTACGTGTTTGAAAATGGAATTTTCAAAGATGCTTTTGACTTCAGGGTTGACAATTTGTATCAAGTTGCAGGATGGTCCATTGGGGACCATGTCAGTTGACACATCTCATCTATAGCACCAGAGGCCTACTTATGGTGCCCCACTCGATGTGAGTCAGATGGTGACTCGGATGCCTGAATTCAAGAAGAGCACGAAGGTACATGTCTGAGATGTATCGAAAGAAAATCTTACAAGGGGACCATTCCCCTCATGTAGCATGTCCATAGGTTTGGAACAACCCGAGGAGTTTGAGATTCATGATCAGAAATCTCATGTATACAGGTGGAAGAAATCCCTTTATGGCTTGAAGCAAAACAACCTCGGTGTAGTATGAGAGGATTGATATATGTCTGATGAAGTTGAGATTCACTAGGAGTGAAACCGATCCAAACCATTACCCGAAGGTTGTGGATAATAGACCTCTCATACTGACACCTTCTGAGGACGACCTATTTCTGACAGGTGCAAACCCTCTCATTTGCATAAGTAAGAGGGAGTTGGATTCCGAATGTCGAATGGTAAACTGCAAGCCCGTGACTACCTCGAGGATCTTAACTTTCAAAAGTTATATGGTAGTGATGCTGGACCAGATTTGGGAAATGCCTTTGAGTTTCATAGACTCGATCACATTGATGTTCTTGGTGAACTTCCGTCCAGACATATGTTTTGAAATTAGTATATGAGCTCATATATGGTTGAGCCTCATGGGATTGGTGCCAAGAATCTTTTGAGATATCTTTGCGTCACAATCTCTCATAAATTGAGATACATTATTGGAAATATGAAGCTACATGATTATTCGAATACTAACTGGTTTGGCAGTGTGGAGGATCGCAAGAGCACTTCCGAGTGTTGGTTATCTTTGGCCTTTGTTCGATATCCTAGATGAGTAGGAAGCAGAAGTCAAACACCACTGAGACCAAATACATAGCTATGAGTATGATCTCATGTGAAGTTGCCTGGCTGTGGAAGCTCCTCAATGAGTTGTTTGTACACATGATGAATACCACCATGATCCTTTGTGACAACTAGGGGGGATTTGATTGTTGAGGAATCTCATATTCCATGATTTCTCCAACAGATAGACATTAGATACTACCTTATCTAGGATATGGTACGTCGATGATCGATGAGGATCAATCACATTGAGACTGATGTACAAGTTACAAACATTTTGTCAAAGCCCCGGGGAAAGGTTAAATTTGTGACTTTCCTGAATGACTTGGAGTCGTTGAGAGACCCTCTTATGAGGGTCCTGCATGTTGCATCCATTGAGCTCTGGGAGCTCCGGGGGGCTTGGGGTACTTATTGGAGCAACTAACAACCATAGGGCGTCTCACCCTCCCCTAATGGTGTGTTGTATATAGGGTAAATGGCTCAGGCTTCCCCTGTGATACCCCGTGGCGACTCAGGGATAGGATGGATGGTTCTCCTATCGAGGCATACTACCCATGCAGCTTGGGACTCATGGGAAGTACCTCTCATCTGGCCAATGAGCAGGGAAATGGGGTTAGGGACCATAGTAGTACTATCGATGGACGCATTGATCTATCTACTGTAATCCCTATGCTAGAATGACCTCCATTGATCTGGGATCAGTATGAGTGGTTTGAGACACTCTCTTGTGATATTGATCTGGGATTGGTAAAACTGACTTCAGGTCAGTAGAGAACGGTATGAGGCATTCTCGATCAATTCTTCTTCTTCATGGTTCAGTAGAACAGAGTAAAGCTCAGCAGAGCAAAACAATGCAGGGAACTGATGGCAGAGATAGTACAGTCGGACATATGGATCAGCGGATGGAGTTCTCCCTAGTTGAGAGAAAGTGTTAAAATTGGCAACTAGGGCCAAACTCCATGTGGGTCTTATTATTTATGGCATCTGATATTGTTCTTGGATCCCTCTCATTGAGAGGTGTAGGATTGATCTAAAGATCATCTGATTCCGATAACTATTCATGGAGTTATGAATTTAATTGTGTGATAAGAGAATTCGTCAAGGTCGGCCAACAACCAAATAAACTCCACATGTGCTCAACGTCTTAGTATAAAAAGAAGTGACTTGATAGTCATTTCTACACACACTTCTATCTTTATTTATCTTGACTTGTCTTGGATTTTAGTGGAAGAGAAATCTAGGAGTGGAAGCCCTAGACATTGGAGGAAAAGAAGGCAGCCTTATATGCTACAAGGAGGACAACCCTAGTATCTATGCAGTCAAGTGAGAAGCCCTAGGACATAGTCAAGTGAAAAGCCCTAGGATGCAGTCAAATGAGAAGCCCTAGGAAGTAGTCAAGTGAGAAGCCCTAACGCAGTCAAGTTTATGGGCCGCAATGAGGGTTTGTTGTAGGTAACAGCATGGTAGGTAAGGGCTATTCCAAGTGCGCATTTCTGGGCAAATTAGGTTGAGGAACAACTGTGTAGACAACAGAGTCTTAGTCGCAACATGAAGGGTTAAAGGGACAACATGTAGGCTGCACTAGACAACGTGAAGGGCTGTGTGGACAACGAAGTCATAGCCGCAGTATAAAGAGTCAAAGGAACAACATGGAGACTACCCTAGACAGTGTGAAGGGGCTATAGAGACAGCGTGGCCTTAGCCATAGTATGAATAACTCGAAGGAAAACAAGGAGGCTTCCATAGACAACGTGAAGGGGCTGTAGAGACAACATGGCCTTAGCCGCAATTAAACAAAGCCAAAAGGAATATCGTAGGTGTGGAGGGTTATTCCCTTGGAGAACCGCAATCTTTAGAAGGTTGGTTTGCTGATTTGTATGGAGGATAAGGGCTATAGGGTGATGCCCTAACCAGTGATGCGGTGCAGTAGTGCAGTGTGGTGAAACAACACATGGCAGCAAGGGTACATGGTGCTACTCAGTAGAAATCTTGGACAACAGCAAGCAAGGTGACCAATACAGTAGTGCTAAGACTACATGATGCTGCTAACTAGTGCAACAAACTAAATGGGACTGTTGGGCTACATGGTGCTGCTAAGATACAAGGGACAACAGGTGACTTAGTCTTGCAAAAATGAATGGGATAACCAAATAATGAAGCTTTGTGGAGCCACGATACAAGGGACAACAAGGTTACATGGTGCTGCTAAGACACATGGACAACAACAAGGTTTGCTAAGACATATGGGATAGATGCAAGGTATGGGAAGGCAAAGTGGGACAACAGCTATGACATGGCAGAAGGCACATGGTACAACAACAACAAGCATGGTACAACAACAAGCATGGTATAACAACAAGCATTGACAAAATGGCTATCATGGACAACATGGATAACAATGGCAAGTATGGTGCTGCAAGCACATGAGACATGTTGTATGACAACATGGTTCAACAATGGCACATGGGACAACATTGCAACATAAGGTGCAACAGTCATGAGGTCCAACATTGTGATGATGGATGTAACATGGTGCAACATGGTGAGGTGTAGCATTGACAAGATGCAACACGATGATGGGTGAAGGAGTCACCTTGGAGAATCAGTTGGAGCAGCATGTCTTCAACTGATCTCATGTATCATCTTCTTAGAAGATGATCTATACTCTTATCTAGATAAGTCAAAGTGTTGACTTCTATTGTAAATGTATTATCTCTCTCTCTCTCCCTCTCTCTCTCTCTGATAAACTATTGAAGAACATATAAGGATAATTGATTAAGGGTTTCCCCACATTGGGGTTTGTCCCTGGCTAGCACCACATCTTGTGTCCTCTTGTCTTGGCTTGTCTTCTATGATTTATGTTTATGTTCTATCTGCAATTTACTTTAATGCTGATGTGATTAGATATTGAGCTAACTGTGAAAATTGAAATAAATTTCTTTAAGCATAGAACATACCTAAAATTAGCATTATACGACATTACTTTGTAATCTAAGCTCTAATGGTGGTTCAGAGTTCTAGAGATAATAGATATTGAATCTAGAAAACTAGAGACGAGATTTGGACCAACCATAATTCTTGCCATACCCACATATGTTGATTGTAAGAAGGACACATCAACCTTGTAATGGAAACCTAATATGTTTCCAATTTCCCTAAAGACATACTCGTACTAGAATATGAGTGGCAAGCCAAGGAGTCAAACCCAAATAGATATTACAACAAGCTTTTTCTAGTGAGAATCAAAGTATAATGACCATTGCTTAACATAGAGAGTCTGGGGGCCCCAATACCATATGTTTATATAATATTATGTGCATCTTCCCCTGAGGAGGTGATCCAACCCATGTATCCCTTTGTTAGAATTAAACAACAAGGCACATATTCCAAAAGAGACTTGAAATTTTTCTCAATTCGTCAATTTTCTAATGTGAAGTCTTCAAAGGTTAACGAAATGGCTCCAACTAGCAAGAGAATCCTTCTATTGCTTGAAAATCTTGAAGGGGAGAGACTTTTCCATATCCTTTGCCATCTGAACTCAAAGGCTGATCTATTAGCGAAAAAAAGGCTACATGCCAGCACAAGGAGATTTTCTTTTGAACCAAAGGAGGGGTTTCACTCCAATACCATATATGCATAACACAAAAAATAATAATTAGGGAGTTCAATCCCTCTCACGAGGTGGGTTGTTGGGATTCTCTTCCCCAGACCTTTGCATTCCATCTCTGACGATATAATTGTGTTAATTACAACATGTGTTTGTATGGAGGGTACAGGTGCTTGATCCATAATACATTTCTTTACTACACTGGTCACTTCTGCATAATGAACAATCACTTCGCCGATCTTTTCTCTAGGTGATACAGGGAGCTCAAAGTTATTTTGATGGGAAAAAATTTATTGCACTCATTTCAAATCATCCCAATTTCTCAAAGAGCTAGTGCGAATGATTTAGAATTACGAATGACAGTCTTGTCCTAGCAAGTTGGCTTGTGTAAGGTCATAATTGTCTCCATTTAACAATGACTCTAGTTCCCCGTTTCTCTCAATGGAAATTGGACAAGGCTCAAGGTGAGACAATGGGTTTGCTCATGGTTCTTCACAGAGTTATCTTCCTCTCTCCTTGTATGATGGCGAACCCTTAGGATTACCTGGATCTTTTTGATGTTATTGAGTGAATGGTTAATGTTACCCAAGCTTTGTTGGCCTCCATCAACAAGCTTGGGGATATGTTGGAGTGTTAGCAAAATTCTTTCCAACATTTCATGGAAGCTAATATCCTCATGCATTCGGTGGAAGCTGAGGATTCCTTGTGATCCAAAAATGGATCCTGGATGAACCTCTAAGTCTAAAAGACTTCATGCAAGAGGTAAAAGGTGCCAAATGGCACAAATTCTTTGTAAATCAGAGGAAAATGAAAGTCACAGGCTGCTCTCAGAAATAGTCTCATTGCAGGGATCCCTCCATTCTGAATCCAACACAACTTAAATGTGCGAAAACAAACTTTAGATGGGAAAGCTATCATAAAATGAAGCTACCATTTTTCAAAGGAAAAAGATGAAAAAATCCCTTGAATAATGGGTCTACAAAACCCTCTAATTCTTCCAAATCTCCCAAAAGGGCAAAACCACCGAAAAAGGAGAAGTTATGGAGAAGGTAGATAACACAATCGGAGGCTGAAAACATGAGAAAACAATGAAAAATGAGCCTATCAGAGGTCAAAGGAACAATGAATAGGGACCATCGGATTTGGTTCATCAATGGTCCAGATCCGATCGACATATCGCATCGGCGGTGATAGGCGGATCGACAATTGCAAACGGCGTTGGCAAAAACCATATGATATGGGAAGGTCGCGAGCTTATGTGATATGCGATTGTGACAAGTTGCATCGCAATATTGCGTCGGCACATTACAGTGGAGCGGGGCCAATATGTTATATATTATATCTGTGATGCAATGGCCGGACCCGATGGGGTGATAAGCCAAATGTAATATATTTTGAAATATGTTCGAAAGGCATTTCTAATTCATTTTCTTATATTTCGCTATTAAATAAAAATACAAAGGGGAAGCGATATAAGATGTAAACCGGACCCGAAAGGGTTCCAGAATGAAAATGTATAACATTTGAAATCTGCCAAAGCCATTTTTATGTTAATTTTCACCATTTCAATGTATTTTAAAATATAAAGGGAAAACCATGGAGCAGGCCAATTGCGATGTGCGATAGCAATCCCCAGGCGGACCTGATGGTGCTATAAAGCGAGATTATGAAAGTTTGAAGTTTGATACATTGTGTTTTATGCAGATTTTCCCGTGTTTTCACAGCGTTCTCTATGTAAACAGAGAACGATTATTACTAAGGATTCCGAGCACCGATTGCCCTCATCCATTGTAGAAACAGGTGGTTGCCTCCCCTGAGTGCATTATGCCATGATTATTGAATGCCAATGAAGGGATTTGAGTAGACTATGACAGGAAGACAAAGAGCCCGAAAGGGAAAACCAACAAACAATGCTGGTTTGGCTTTTAAGCCATGAATGTCAAAGACAGAGCGCGACTGAGTTATTGTTGGTGGCCGAGTTGCTGTTAGGGGTTTTGTTGTGAAGCAGAAGCCAAAGAGGTAGCGTAAAAGTCAAGGGGTCAGCACAGAAGAAAAAGAGCAGCTGAGGGAGCCTTTGGGGTCACTTGAAGTTCAAGTGAAAAACCAGAGAGCGTGAAGGTTGCAGAAGGTAGAAAGAAGCTAGAGTGGAGAGCCAAAGAGCCAGAGCCAAGAGCCAGAGTCAGAGCCAAGAGCCCAAACCAGAGCCAAGGAGCCAGAGTCAGAGCCAAGAGCCAGAACCAAGAGCCAAAGAGCCAAAGCCAAGAGCCAAGAGCCAAAAGCCAGAGCTTCAGGAGCCATAGGGGATTAAATGGTGTCTAAACCCACTGTTTTTGTGCAAAACAACAGGAGTTGGGCCAAGAGCTAGTAAAAAAGACTTACATCATAATCCCAGAGAGCCTAGTTGAATTAACTAGAGCTCATAGAGATGTAGCCCAAGAGTTGTGGGGGAACTCCTAAATAATATTGTTGTTTCTGTGTGTGTTTTATTGCTGCATTATCTGTACTGCTCTATTTACTGTTATATGCATTTATATATCAGTTTCAACACATTAATTTACAACACATAATCAGTTTAAAACCAATACAAGCATACACCCATATTTTCAAGCATTTCTTAATTCCACATTGGCTAATCAGATAGACTTGGGAAAATTCAAGCTTTGGAAGTGGGAGAGGTTCTTGTAAGCTAGACAAGAAGCCTAAGAGCCCCATTTTTAGATCACCTTGGATGAATTAAAAGAGAAAAATCACCTTCTTATAGAGCGTGTCACAACATTGGAGGTCTCCTCAACTGTGGATAGTAGCAATGTGAATGGTTAGCATGATATGGACTCTTCTTATCCATGTGACAAAAGAGTTTGACACCCCGCAGTCCTGACGAGGGTGGCAACAATGTTGGTTGATTTCTCTAGTTTTCAAGGCCCTTAGTTTTTGCGGCTAGCTTGGTTCTCTCTTTCCCCTTTCTTTTGGCATGATTTCTGCAAATGCATTAGGATTCTAGGGTCTTTTTTGTAAAGTTTACAACTATAATTTTTAATTATTATATGAATTGTGTTGGCATTGTGATGCATGTGTTGTCCTTGATGGAAACTCACTTATAACATAACAAGTATATGATAACTATATGAATCTATAGGTCATATCAAAGGTGATAGAATGATGGAACAGAATAATGGGTCAAAGGTTTACGGATCAGAATCAGAAGCTTGATACGGAAAATTATTGGCGTTATGAATTAGGTGTTGTCCTTGATGGCAACCTACCTGATGAGTTGTCCCTATTTGATAAATAGACTACTTGATAAAGTTATAAACAGGATGTGATAGAATGCATCGCATATGTGTTTAGAGATGTGATAGAATGCATGGCAGTTGTGTTTACAGATGTGACAAAATGCAAGGCAGTTCAGAGGAATCAATTTAGAAGTGATGTATAATGGAAACTCACATTGTAACAGGTCAATTCAAAGGTAACAAAGTAATGGCATAGAAGAATAGGATGATGGGAAAAAGGATTGCAGATCAGAATCAAGAAATTGAGGAAAGCGGATGTTTTAAGTTGTATACGCTATTTAACCTAGTCCAAGTCGTGTATACACGCAAGTAGACAGAATAAAAGGTGCGTATACGTATGCAAACAATTTCACCGAAGGAAAAGCGTGTATGGGATGGAAAATTAAGGTTAAAGAATACCAAGGGTCCATACCTTGGTATTAGCCCACAATATTGAGCGAAATAATAGTTACTTGATCCCGTCTAAGAATACCATAGGTTCTAAGTGTTGTTTTGGTTCATGGTATTGACAAAAGGCTAAAACTATATAAGGAGGTTGAGATCAAAGTGTGAGAGTGTGCAAGAAATGAAAATCTTATGAAGAGCTAGATCAAAAGCAAATATGCATGTTATGGGTTATTGATGCTTTGCTTGATTTGAACTAAGTAAGCACCTGAGTGTTTGATGATGAATGAGATCTAATAGATTTGAAATAATTATGCACTAATGATGGATTAGGATCATGAGACCTGAAATGACTTATCATTGTATGATTTGATAATGGATAAGCTAGATCTGAGTGCTAACACATGTTTTATCCTTTAAATACTATGATTTGGGAATTCTAAAGTCTTGAAAAGTTGTGAAGTTATAAGTCATTATTTGTAGATCTATACGTAGGTTTGCCTCGGTGAAGGCGCCTATACATGCGGATTCAACACTTCCAAGGAGCGTATGCAGAGGAAGGGCATGTTCTTCAGAAATGACTGATCTATCTGATTAGTGTTGTTGTTTTACTGCTGTTTGTCAATGATGTCTTCATTAGATCTGAAGTTAAACTAATTGTATAAGGGGGTTGAGTTTAGATGATTGATTGATTGAGTAAGAAGGGTGATCTTTGCTACTATATGTTTAGAAATCTATAATATGATAGTATCTTCAGAATGTCTTTGGTTAGTACAATTTTTGGTTCAGAAGTTTTATGATTCAGTATCTTTAGAGGTGTACGTAGGTTGTGTTACAGAAAGTTGCGTATACACACAGGTTGTCCTCATTGAAGTAGCGCATACATTCTGACATATGATTTTTGAGGTTACAGTTGGGTCTGGTTGTTGATGCTATATTCTAGACTTAGTTATGTGCTCTGGTTACAATGATCTGATTGTTCTAGTTGATTGGTTGTATCGTGATTAAGTGTCGGTTGATTGAGTTTTCAGTGAATGGTTGATTTAGTTGTATCAGAAATTGATGATTGGGTGATTCAGTTATGTTAGATGTTTCAGTGATTGTTTGATTCAGTTGTGTCAGAAGTTTCAATGATTGGTTGATTCAAAAAGTGATGATTGGGTTTCACTGGTTGATTGATTCAGATGTATCAATGATGGATGAATGTGTTACAACGATGAGTTACAATTTGATTTTTTATATTGAGCTTAAGTGTTGTTAATGGGTCTGGTATGAAAATTTCATGAAACGTTTCCTACAAGTTATGACGTGTTGAAGTAGGCGAATCCATTCTGAAAATTTGATGAAACGCAGTCCATGGAGGATGTTGACAATTGGAGCCTTCAGTGAGGAAGTTGAAACTTCTTGCCAATAGTAGCTGGTGATTAGATCAGGGGGTTGGAGCTCCCTTCCAATAGCAGCTAGAGAATGAGTGAAGGTGGTAGCTTCTATAGGCCGACGCCTACATACTGGTACAAGTTACGACAGTACAAGAGCCAGGGGGTTGTAGCTCCCTTCTAGTAGAAGCCAGAGAACGAGTGAAGGTTGTAGCCTTCTGCAGGTGGGTGCCTGCGTACTAGTACGAGTCTGTCCCAGTACAAGATTGTAAACAACTTTTTATTTATATTAAAAAGAAGACAGAGATGACAACGACCGTGGTTTTCTCCCACATTGGGTTTCCACGTTAAATCTTGGTGTTCATGTGTGTTGCTTATATGTGATGGTTTATTTCTTACAGCACATGGTTAGTGTTTATCTAATGTTTAATAAAGTACTGATGCACTGGCTGAAGACAAACATATGATGAATTAATTGAATCATAAGTTCATTGGATATATGCTAATTGTCTTAAGAGAAGTCATGTACACACAGAGGTTCCTTTTAGTAAAATCACATAAAATTATGAATATGAAATGTAAAAAATTATTGATTTGAAAATACTGAATCACCCCCTCAGTGCTTTTCCCAACAAATTGTTGCACCCCTCTCCTTCTTGATAGTAAGATCTTTGTTTACATTGTTAAAGCAGTCTATGATGTTATAGAAACTCTTTATAAGGGCATTGGGCCCTTTTCCACTCTTGTTTTCTAATATAATATAAATAAATGTTTCTTTAAAAAAATGTTATTTTAAAACATTGATTCCATCATTTGATAATAAAAATTATATTAGATGACCAAAAATTTAAAAGAACTTTAAGAATTTAAAGAAAAATCATTGATCTTTAAGAATTTTAAAAGAATTTCATTTTTCTTCAATTAAAATGCTAATTTAATAATTAATCAAATTTAATAATAAATATATTATATTTTATATTATATATATTTATGTTATTTTATATATTAATTTACATTATTTTTTTCGATTTAAAATGTTGAATTTTATCTCTATATATTTTCATTTGGAAAAACCATGTTACATAAAGTTATGAGTGATGAGAGACTTATGTTCAATTCTTTGAATTGACTAATTTGTGCGGCATTTACATAGGTCGAGTGGTTACACCTAAAAATTATATTGGTAATGATAAGAATGTCACGAGAATACAAGTCCAACCTAATTGTGATTTCCTTTAGTTAAAATAATAATAATAATATCATATCATTTTGATAATTAAAAAAATGATGATGATGATGATTAATGTCCACTGATACCAATATGGTCTATCAGACTTTAAGAAAATAAAAGATTAAATGAGACCCTTTAATAGCTTATTTCTATGATGAAAAAGAAGGGAGATAAGCGTTCTTAGATCACTATAGTTTTGCTGACTTAACAAGTTAAGAAGGTTGGAAGCGTGGCAAAGGTTTTGGAAAATGCGAGTAAAAGTCGGACAATCCAAGAGAAAATATCTTGCATCTTCAAACCTCTTTGTATTGCAAAGGTGCAAACTCGTTCATCCTAAGGTGTTTTCGGAATTGACTGTTGGGTATACGACCAAAGTCCCACATTGACTAGAAGTGGGGAGGATCCTGGGTATATAAGGATGGACAAATATCTCCATTGGTATGAGGCCTTTTGGGGTATGTCCAAAAGCAAATCCATGAGGGCTTAGGCCCAAAGTGGACAATATCATACCATTGTGGAGATATGTGATGTCCAGAGTTCATACAAGTGGTATCAGAGCCATGCCCCGAAGTTAGCCAAGTGCATGAATCCTTGGAATGTCGAACGAAGGTGGTGGGCCCCTGTAATATCACAATGGGATCCGTGGATGAGCTCGGTTAGACAGGCGGTGTGCTCCGGATTCTTCATGGACGTGTCCTGGCCCCAACACGGTGAAGAGGAGTTGACCTGGGATAGAGCAAGCTCTCGAGGCAGGTGGTGTTCCATGTAAGGCGTGTGCTTCCAACGCATTGGAGCGGAGAATCCTGGTTGGTAGAGAGTGGACGGATGGATAATCGTTTGAGGGGAGGCTCAATGGGCCTTTGTTCGAGGGGAGGATTGTTGGGTATATGACCAAAGTCCCACATTCACTAGAAGTGGGGAGGATCATGGGTATATAAGGATGGACAAATATCTCCATTGGTATGAGGCCTTTTGGGGTAAGTCCAAAAGCAAATCCATGAGGGCTTAGGCCCAAAGTGGACAATATCATACCATTGTGGAGATATGTGGTGTCCGGAGTCCTTACAAGTGGTATTGGAGCCATGCCCCGAAGTTAGCCAAGTGGATGAATCCTCGGAATGTCGAACAAAGGTGGTGGGCCCCCGTAATATCACAATGGGATCCGTGGATGAGCTCGGTTAGACAGGCGGTGTGCTCCGGATTCTTCATGGACGTGTCCTGGCCCCAACACGGTGAAGAGGAGTTGACCTGGGATAGAGCAAGCTCTCGAGGCAGGTGGTGTTCCATGTAAGGCGTGTGCTTCCAACGCATTGGAGCGGAGAATCCTGGTTGGTAGAGAGTGGACAGATGGATAATCGTTTGAGGGGAGGCTCAATGGTCCTTTGTTCAAGGGGAGGATTGTTGGGTATACGACCAAAGTCCCACATTCACATTGACTAGAAGTGAGGAGGATCATGGGTATATAAGGATGGACAAATATCTCCATTGGTATGAGGCCTTTTGGGGTAAGTCCAAAAGCAAATCCATGAGGGCTTAGGCCCAAAGTGGACAATATCATACCATTGTGGAGATATGTGGTGTCCCGAGTCCTTACAAGTAGTATCAGAGCCATGCCCTGAAGTTATCCAAGTGGATGAATCCTTAGAATGCCGAATGAAGGTGGTGGGCCCCGATAATATCACGATGGGATCTGTGGATGAGATCGGTTAAACAGGCGGTGTGCTCCGGATTCTTCATGGACGTGTCCTGGTCCCAACACGGTGAAGAGGAGTTGACCTGGGATAGAGCAAGCTCTCGAGGCAAGTGGTGTTCCATGTAAGGCGTGTGCTTCCAACGCATTGGAACGGAAAATACTGGTTGGTAGAGAGTGGACGGATGGATAATCGTTTGAGGGGAGGCTTGATGGTCCTTTGTTCGAGGGGAGGATTGTTGGGTATACGACCAAAGTCCCACATTGACTAGAAGTGGGGAGGATCATGGATATATAAGGATGGACAAATATCTCCATTGGCATGAGGCCTTTTGGGGTAAACCCAAAAACAATTCCATGAGGGATTAGGCCCAAAGTGGACAATATCATACCATTGTGGAGATATGTGGTGTCAAGAGTCCTTACATTGACCAACACTCATTTTCACTTCTAAGCGAGAATCGGTTCTTATCTTCATAATGTTCATTTTCTTCGTAGCGCTGATCCGAAAAGATAGTTCTAGTTAGCAAGATTAGGGTTGATCACCTACTTATAATACCTTTGCTTCATTTTCCCCTCTAACTTATCATCCCATAACTTATCCTTAAATTTGGAAGTAATAGTATTTTTAATATTATCCTTATTCCCTAAGATGATCTCCTCCTTTATCCACCAATGCTTGAGCCAAAACTGGGCATCCTTATGCCAACCTCGCTTGAGTCGAAGGTGGGGTTTTTTGCTAGAGTTAGAAGTAATTGTGGGAAACCTCCTGGCTTCCATGTTGTAAAGTTCCTTCTTATAAATTAGATACCTAAACATAATGATGTTTTCAGTAGGGGAAATGTTTGCTTCAATCAAGAGAAAAGGGTAGGGATTATTTCTTTTAATCTTGAGGTTGTAGGTTATAAATTTCTTTTGCATAAGCTCAATCTTCCTCCACGATTTTCTATATATATTGCAACCCAAACCCTCACATCCATATAAAATAACAAGAGTGACGGAGTCTCAAAGAGGAACCTTTTTTTACTCCATACCCAAAGATCTGTTGACTTACAATTGTTTTCAAGCCCATAATAAGCTTTACAGCCTCCTATAATCCTTTTCTCAGTGCTATAATTTCAGTTGAACTAATGATGAATGTCAATACCTAAATATTTATACTAGGAAAACTCTCCAAATAATTATTATTATAAATGAATTAGTATAATTAAATTTTTAGATTTAATTACATGACTATAAACTATAATTCATATATAATTCAATAATAAATAATAAAACATAAATATTTATATAAATGATAAAATTCATTAATTAAATCAGCATTTAATTAAATAAAAAATTTAATCTTTTTCCAATCCATCTAATTAATTCACTCATTTTTATAATAATATAAAAAACATAATTACTATTTATAATATAAAGTAAAATAATATCCATAACGAAAATTATAATTTTTTTAAATTTATTTTAAATTGAATATATATATATATATATAAATAATTCTTTATACAATAAAATCTAATTTGAAATATTTTCGCCCTAATTTAAAATATCTAAAATTTTTGTTTTACCTTACCTCAACGGTAATAACCATTTATAATTAAAGAACTCTATAACGATAATAACAAGAGCTATAAGAAAATAAAAACAGTTTTTACCCTTGCTAAATAATACAATAAATATTTATGATTTCACAAAATAATTTAAGTATTTTACATGCTTTAATATTTTGCTTATTCAAGATTTTATAAATAAAGGAGAAGAATTGAACAAATATTTTATATAATTATTATTTATTTTATATTTAAATTTAAATTTTAGTTATTTAAATTTTATTATTATTTTTCTTAAACTAAAAATATATTTTAATCAGCAATTCTTAAATATGAATATATATTATAAATTATAAATGGCCATACTCACCACCTATTTTTTAAGAGGTGAAGATATGCATTAATTCAAATTAGTTTTTTCCAGGTTTATTTTATTTAATATAATTGTTTTTTCTTAATATTGAAAGCTTGAAATCTTATAATTGTATTGTTTTTTCTCATGAGTGAGTTCGGTGTGCATTTGTTACATTATTCTTTTTGGAAATGAAGTTGTGATTTCCTTGCACACACATATACACATCCACTTACCCATTTAAGGCAAGGTGTGCATTTGTGATGTGGGGATGAACACACATCCACATATCCACCTACCCATTTAAGGTAAGGTGTGCATTTGTGATGTGGGGATGAACACACATCCACTTACCCATTTAAGGCAAGGTGTGTATTTGTGATGTGGGGATGAACGTGTGTATTCATGATGTGGGGATGAAGATGTACATTATGCACAACAAATCTATAAAGTACATATTTGTAAGGGATTGAATTTGTTTAAAAATATTCAATAAATAAAACATGTAAAAAGAGAGAAAAAAATACTTACAACACCTTAAGGGGAGAGTATTATCAAGAATTAACTTTAAAAATATGAGAATATAATAAATAGAAAAACAATATTGTATTTGATGACAATTTATAAGAAAATATGAGAGAGAAAAATCAATTAAAACAACATCAAGAAGATAGTATTATAAAAAATTGACTTTGTAAAAACTAAATAAATAGAAATAAACAAGATTAAATTTGATGACAATTTATGAAAAAAATCATAGAGAAAAATAACTTCACATAACATTAAGAGGAGGAAAGCCCTATTAAGAAGTGGCTCTAGGAATATGATAATAGACCAAATAAAAAAACAAAAAGTTGAAATTCATTCAAATTTATGAGAAAATATAATGATTTCTCCTAAAGCATTTGATATGGAGTAATTTGATTGACTTATTTTTAGTGAGCTTTGCTTTTAAGTGAACCATATTTCCATATATTCTAATCATTTAAAAAATAAACTAACAATACAGAGTATTTTAAAATTAACCAAAACTATTTATTCATATTTTTCTTAATATTTCAAATCTAAAAAATAATCAATATTAAATATCTATTTCTTTAATCCTACGAATTAGATACATAAATGTGTTAACAGCTCGTAAATATATAAATTTACTTGTAACTATTACTTAACTTATGCATTGTGAATATAACATATAACACAAAAATATCCGTGAGGGTAAAATAATCACCAAAACATTACGCTGATGCTCACATGATGAGCTTTTATGAGCTAGATAAGTTATTGTGACCGCATCATTGCAAAAAAATAAAAACAATTATTCTTTCGATGTATCCCACAAAATAAGTCCATGTGGAATGTCTCCTTCCAAAAAAAAGGTCTTTGCACTGGTCCCCTCTTAATTGTATATTCCCTTTTCCTCTAATAAACCATCCAATTATTAGGTTATACGAAATTGAATAGATTCAAATGATCATATTGTGGTCGTTCACAAAGAAATATCTTATACCCTTAAGAAAGCATAAAAGAAAAAGAGAGTCTTATTATTATAAATAATGTAGATATATAAAGTTCAACAATACAATTCCAAGATCTTGGAAATAAATAATCTCCTTCAAAAATATTTATTGTTAAAAGAAAAAATACATATTTATATCTATTTTTTATAAATAGATTATATTATTTTTCAAAAAAATATTTTTTTTAGATAAAATACATTAATATATATTTGTTATAAAATAGATAATAATTTATTAAAATAATATATATATATATTATATATATTTTAGATGTGAAAATATACATTGTAACAATTTAATGGGTATGTTAAAGAGATACAATGTTAGTTATAACAAAAGACATAATTTGAAGGTGTTCTTTTTTTTTTGTCTTCCTTCCTATCACTTATAAACTTAGGTTGTCTTCCTAAAAAATATGATACTGCCATTAAGGTCTATGTGAAATGAAAACAAGAAGTAATCATTTTTCAAAACTTAAAATTGTATGACTATTCCTTCTAGAGCTTGGTCGTTCAAAGACTCAATAATTTCCAACGCTCCAGGTTGAACTTGCAGAGAATCCCTTAAAAGGTGATCTGCCTCAATGTTGAGCTCTATCAATATATGTTTGGTTTCCAACCGTTTCCAATTTGCGCACCTCAACTCTGATTTCTTGAATGATATGGTAGAGGTGAGGAGTGACGATACTACTTTGTCATGCATTTAATTAACTATAAGTTGTGAGTTTCCATATATCTGTAGTTTTTTGGCTTCAAAGTAATTTGCAATGAATAGTAATGCCCAAAGGGTTGAGAACTCAACTTTGTTGTTGGTCCCTATCCCAGAATGAAACCTAATGTGCTTCACTTGGTGTTCATTTAAAAATAATACAACAGGAACCACACAAATAGGTGCATGTCCCTAACTCGTAGTATCAAAAAATCCCCATGGAGTATTTTCTTTATGAGGAGGCATTCTTAGCATTCTTGGCTTCCTATGTTTGGCTTCCACCTTGTATGCACTAGTAGTGGAATCAACAACTTACATTACAACCCCAGTCGAGATAATTTTATCTTGAAATATTATTGAATATCTTTCCCACCAGATAGAATGTGTCATAACAACCGACAAATTTGGATAGGACGTAACTAATGGATCTGTCATCCATTCTTTATAACACTCCACTAGGGATACCTTGTCCCCGAAAAATATGAAGGGACGAACTTATATTTTATCATTATCTAGATCTATCGAGTGTATGAGATAAAGAGACGAGAGACCAATTCCTGAACATTTTAAGCAGGGAGCACCAATTAGGTCTGATCCAACCTCGCTTTAAACCATTATCCCACATAAGCATCTTATTGGATACTGACAACCATAAGGCTAACTTGCACTTCATCAACCTGTTATGATTCCATAGAGTTTTACACCATCCCACAATATCTCTCATGTATGCTTATTCAAACTGTGCCTGATATCCCAACTTGGTGGTGAGATCTCCCGATGTTGGATTCTTCACCTAAACCAGCCTATCCTCATCCTCCTCACTAGTTTTGATCATAACAAAGACCAATAAGCCTATATATGCGTGCCAATCCGCAACTTCATTCTCGTTTAATCCTAAATCCAAAGCCAATTTCTAGCTTCGAATACTCATGTCCTATAGCTCTCTTCTCCTTAGCAATAAATTTAAGGAACCTAAATTACTTATGGATTATGAAGTTAATGGAGAGATTTAGGAGGAACTCATCATTCCCATCAAGGAAGTTCCTAGTCCTAACTTATTAGGTTAAGGACCTTAAATATCTCTTGATGTAAATACAAGATTCCTCTCCTCAAAAGTTAGACTTGGTCAACTGTATCAAGCACCAAAAGATTGGCCACTTTGCCTTTGCCAATTTCCATAGCCATTAATTAATCACCAGTGATACCCATCACTATGTTTTTCCCAACATTCAACTTGGAATACGTGTCCCATGACCTTGGTCTTATTTTTATTTACATAGAGTATCAACCAAGGGCTATTAAAAACCCCTCCCCTTTAGGGGAACACTGTCCTTGGTGTTCGATGACACCTACGACCAACAATTCTCTAAAAACAAAACATATTGCCTATGGAGCTTTATAACACAACTCGATGCAATATTTACAATGAACAACTACTGCAAGCGATGACCAACATAAAAAACATGACAATCACACTGCTTATTGGATCTTTATAACACAGCTCGTTGTGCTATCTACAACCATACACATACATTTACATATACCAGAAACTCATTTGCTCGAACCAACAAAAAATGAAGGATATAAAGCCCATGTTTGATCAACCATCTCCCATGTAGCTTCATCGTGCCCAAATTTCTTCCACTTCACTTTAACCTATGCTTTGTTCCAGAACATGAGTTTTTTCCGCTACAATATGCATTGTGGTTCTGGATGGAATTCTCCCTTTGATTCCACCTCTAATACAGACCATTCAATCACATGATCAACATCCTGTACATACTTCTTAAGCAATGAAACATGGAAAACATCATGGACTTTCATCGTCGGAGGCAGTGCAAGTTGGTAGGCCATTGGTCCAATCCTCTCAAGGATCTCGAAAGGCCCGAAATACCGAGGTGCCATCTTGGCACACGATCCAATCCTCAAGGAGCTCCTCTTGGGCTTGATGTGCAAGTACACATGTTCTCCAACCTAAAACTCCTTAAATACCTTGTGCTGATCTGCATAACTCTTCTTCTTGTCTTGTGCTGCCTTCAAATTCCTCTTAATAACCTATATTTCCTATTCCATCTTTGCCAACATATCCGGTCCAATCAATACCTTGTTCATTGGATCACTCCAGCTAATGGGGGTATTACAACTCTGTCCATAAAGTACCTCAAACAAACTCATCTTCAAGAATTATTGATACCCATTGTTATACACAAACTCTACCAGTGGAAGATACTCTTCCCACTTTTGTTGTTGATGCATGACATACATCCTCAACATGTCCTCAAGAATCTTGTTAACCCTATTTGTATGTCCAATTTTCTGTAGATGATAAGTTGTACTAAAGGCCAACTCTATCCCCAAACCTGCAAACAACTCTTTCCAAAACCTAGAAGTGAACTTGGCATCTATGTCAGATACAATCTTCTTAGGAACATCATGCAATCTTACTATTTCCCTGATGAAAATTTGAGCTACGTCACTAATTGAATTCGTAGACTTAACTGCAACAAAATGTGCTACCTTACTTAAACTTTAAATCACAACCATGATGGAATCATGTTGCTTCGATGTCCTTGAAAAACCTGTAATGAAATCCATGGAAATGACCTCCCATTTCCATTCTGGAATCAGAATCAGTTGCAATAAACCACCCAGATGCTTGCATTATGCTTTCACCTATTTACAATCCAAACACCTAGCCACAAACTTAGCCACTTCCTTTTTCAAGTTCAACCAGTAGTGAAACTTCTTCACAACTGTCAAAGTCTTCTGATATCTCAGGAGACCTAAATATAACTTAACATGAAATTCCCTTAAGATAAGCTTCTTGAGTTCACTGTTGTTTGACACATAGATCCTGTCCCTAAATCTCACCAAACCATCTGTCGTGAGATGATAATCCACATCCTGTTCACCTATACCCTACTGTTGTAACCTATGCTTAAGTTGTTGGTACCTGTCATCCTATTGCCCTACCTGCAAGATCCACTCTTGTAAATTTGTCCCATAAGAACTCAGAGTTGCAATGTGACTTACCTACACTCTTCTACTAAGATCATCTACAACCTTGTTCTCCTTTACCTTAATGTACTTGATCTCAAAATCAAACTCACTAAGAGTAGCTAACCATCTAGCTTGCCTGACATTAATATTAGGTTGGTCAAATAAGTATCTTAGTCCACTATGATCACTCATCAAAATAAATCTCCTACCAAGAAGATAATGTCTCCACATTTTCAGGGCATGTATGATCGCTTCCAACTCCAGATAAGGAGTCACATAGTTTTTCTCATGCTCATTCAGTTTCCTTGAGTTGTAATATACTACCTATAACTCTTACATCAAGACTCCACCAAGTCCTCTATTGCAAGAATATGGACATATCACAAACTCTTTATTTGAATATGCAATCTTCAAGACTGGAGCATTTGTAAGAAACTGCTTCAACTGCTCAAAACTAACTGCACATTCCTTTGTCCATTCAAACTTCTTTCCTTTTCTCTGCAATTATGTAATAGGATAGACAATCCATGAGAAGTTCCTGATGAGCCTCCTATAGTAACATGCTAGTCCCATGAATGATCTAACCTCTTCCACATTCCTAGGAGTTTCCCACTCCATGATAGCTCTGATATTTTCCAGGTCCACTGTTATACCTTCATTGGAAACAACATGTCCCAAGTAATGAACTTCTGTCTGAAAGAAACTTCACTTACTAAGCTTGGAATCTCTTAACAATTTTAACACTACTGCTAAGTGTTTTGCATGCTCTTCCTCATTCTTATAATATATCAATATGTCATCAATGAATATTATCAAAAACTTGTCTAGATAAGGATGCAACACACTATTCATCAAGCACAAGAAAGTAGTTGGAGCATCAATAAGACCAAAATGAACTACTACAAACTCATAATGCCCATACCAGGTCCGGAATGTGGTTTTGTAGATGTCATCTTATTTGATGCATACCTAATGATATCTTGATCTCAAATCAATCTTTGAGAACACTGTTGCTCCCTTCAACTAATCAAATAAATCATCGATCCTCAATAACATATACTTGTTCTTGATAGTCACCTTGTTCAATTACTTGTAATCAATACACAACATGAGAGTACCATTCTTCTTCTTCACAAATAACACTGGTGCACCCCAAGGTGATACACTTGGACTTATGCACAAGGGCTTCATTGAGGGAGAGACACCATGCCACGTGGGTTCATATTGGGGGATATATATTGAGGAAAAAATGACATAATATATTAGGGAATATATAGGGGTAAATGGTTTTTATATTGGTAGGTATAAAAATGGAGCTTGAAGTTAATGAAAAAATATAAAGGGGTGTAAAAAATGTTAATGAAAAAATGGATACCTACAATATCTAGCGAAAGTAGGGGTTTTTTATATTGGGAATGTGTATTGGGTTCATATTGGTAGTGGGTTAAATAATGTGATTTTTAGAGATATTTTCCAATAAGTAGACAAATTAAGGGTATTGTTTAATATGCCACAAATTTCGAGGTTCATTGAGTGAAGTGCCCGTGGCCTTATGTATCCCTTTTTGAGCATTTTGTTCAACTACAACTTCAATTCCACTAATTCTGGAGTGCTCATCTTGTACGATGCCTTTGATGTTGGTGCTACTTTGAGAATCAACACAATAAAAAATCCACTTCCATGTGAGGCGGTAACTCTTAAATATCTACTAGAAATACATCTCGAAACTGCTGCAAAAGTGGATACCTCTTCAAGACTTCAACATCTTCAACATCCTTCCCATTGTCACTAGAAATATTTACTACAAATAATACACATCCTTTCCTGCTATTGCGCTTTGCCTGCATAGTTGTAGCCATTCTCACTGACGCAGGATTCTTCTTACCGTGCAAGATTCTCCTCTCTCCATCATCATCCAAGCACTCAATAGCCTTATCACAACAATCTACCTTAGTCCTGTGAATGTAAAACCGATCCATACCCAACAAAGTATTGTATGATCCCAACATAAGTGCATTTAGATGCGTTGATGTAGACATATCATTCAACTCAAATACACAAGATCTTACCCAATGATGAGCTTTTTTCTTAGTACATGTAGCCAATTGCACCAACCAAGAATCTGCATGCACTTCTTTATTCAAGAAACACTTATTCACCAGGTCAGGACTGATATAACTATAGTTAGATCTATGGTCAATCAAAATATAAACAACTTGATCACCAAAATTATCTTTCATCTCGATAATAGATGCATGATGATAAACTTGCCTATTATCCAATGCTGCATAAATATGAGGAATACTTTGTCCAACATCCCCAACTGTCTATGCCTCCTGAGCACTGTAAATCTGTGGTCTTCCACCTTGATGGTGTGGATAATCTCTCCTGCAATGTTCTCCACCACAAGTCCAACATTGCAAAGGATTCCTACCATCACCCTTGTTTTTCTCCTTAGAATGAAATCCATGTCCTTTGTCAACTGCACTGAACTTCTTGTATGGTGCGATATTCTCCTTATTACCTGTATCCTAAGATCTTCCTCGCTTCTTATCCCATTTACCCTTAGTCTTTTCATTAGCTTTTCAACCCTTCTTAGGCTACAACTTACACTTTGATTGCTCATAACAGTGCTTCAAATTTCCGATTACCTCCTCTAATGTCTAAGGCTCATCATACTCAACCCGATCTTTAAATGCTAAAGGAAATCCACTAACTAATCTTTATACTTTCATCTTCTTATCCTTAAGACGAGGTACATACATCAATAGCTCCAAAAACTTAGTCATATACTTGTCATTTGTCATCGATCCCATTTTCATCTCATAGAACTCCTTAGCCTTACCGTCATAGTATCTCTCTAATAAATACTTCTTTCTGAGTCTTTTGAAATCATGCCAAAATAGCTCCTATGTCCTGATGCCTCTGAAGCACTTCACATCTTCCCATCAAATGTCTACTTTTCCCTTGATACTGAAAATAGCTATCTTGGCCTTCACGTTCTTTGTATAGTCATGCAACTCGAAGAACTTCTTCATCCCAAGCAACCATGTTTTTGCATATCTCAGTTTCTTCATCTCTCCATCGAATGTAGGAGACTTGGATTTCTTGAACTCATAAGGAAAGTACCCTTCTCACTCCTCCTGTAAGGATGATAATGATGATGACCATGATGTCCCTCTCTTCCTAAACTAGGAATATAAAACCCATAACCACTACCTCTCTTGTCAGGTGTATCCAAGAACCTACAATCTCTCACTGTATCATCTATGTCCGACCTGTGTCCTCCATTATACCTACTACCATATGCCCCATTTGTCCTTTCCTCCTATCCATAACTGATCCTTGGTCGTCCCCGTCATTGAAAAAATGATAAAATCTGAAGAATCACTGCATTAACCTCTACTTTATTTTCCTGTGCTCTAGCAAGTCTCTCCCGTGATTGAATGATCCTGTCATTATCCACCTTACAACTGCTAATATGTGCCTCTCAAGGTATCTGTTATGTCTGGAGAATACTCGTCTATGTGCTACTCATCGGATCTATAAGGAGAGTCACATGAATTGCAATCCACCATTTTGCTTGTCATCTATGATCTTCTACTTCCTGCAAACATACCATGTCAGGTAATCAAATATAAACATAATCAACATACCTCAGTGAAGTTCAGGGAGGCTATCTCATCTGCATAGTCAATCTGGATTAGCACAACATATGTATACATAATGAAATCAACATATAAATTGTCCCAACATCAACATCATCAACCTCTACATGATGACACAACTGCATAATGACCATTACAATGCATACATAACGAACACATTTTTCCCATCTAATCCAAGTGTTTGAACCTAGAATTTCTAATACCAATCTGTAACCACCCCCTCCCACATTTATCCAATTTTACTGGCCTGCCATGACAAAACTGATACGAAGAGTTGTTGTGACATGACCAAACCTCCTAGCTCCAGTTAAGGGAGTGTGGCCTACAACTAACCACCCACTGACAAATCACAACATCTCTAAGGGCTACAAGACACTAAGGGGCCAAAGGACCACCCCAGGTGACCAAACCCTAAGTTAGGGCTACTTTTCTCACAACTTAACTCCCAATCACATGCATGACAAGGCCTGGGTGCAGTTGAAGGCTTCCAACTGCACACACAACATTGTCCGAGTGTGGTTATGACCCAAATTTTCGAGTTCGGAGGGTGCAGTTTGGAGATCTAAGCCACAATTCTAGGTCAGTCTCCAGACCATTGCTTAGAGCTACACAATACTTCTCAAAATCATAAATGGCTTGACAACAAGGCTAAACATTCAAACTTAGAGGCAGAACTTGACCTAGACTGCCTAAAATACACTAGACATTTCGTCAAACATATTTCAAACATGTACGCTACATGTCATGAATGCATATATGATCATAAGAGTTTGAGATTCATCTAAGAATAACCAATAAGGCCCTATGCCATCTCCACATAGCTAAAACAACATTTATTAATCCATACATTCATCAACCGATCAATAACTAAATAATTCATAACAAAAGCCATAGATGATACATATCATATAATCAACATATAACTAGAAAATAACCAACATCTAAACCATGACAACTCAGCCATAATATCACCAACATAATCACTACAAATACTCATATATCACAATAATTAATGTCTCATATTAACATATGAAAATACCAACTAAGTAAGGGACTTCCACGTACCACCTGACCATAGATTGGGCTAAACCAAATCTCTCTTTCAACCAATTACCCCCACACCATATTCCAAGCATAAATGTGGGATCTCATGGAATAAACCAAAACAAAACCAAACCAGGGCTTCTAAACGCTAAACCACCTCAACCCTCAACTACAGTGATTCCACACCAACCAGATCAGTCTCTACCCAAGTTGTTCTAAGGCTTCCAAAGTGCTTGTTCCAACCCACAACCATAAGGAATTATGAGTACCAATCAGAAAACAATCAAGTGGAAAACCCCACAACACCATGGCTATCTAAGAAATGGAAAGGCAAGGCTAAAACCATTGTCAATCCAAGAAATCCTACATGCTAATGACAACACATAACCAAAGAATCACATGCATATACGACACATCTAGAAATCAACAAGGAAATCAGACATGCAACCTGTTACCTGCAAGCAATCCAACTATAACTATTGATCCACCTGTTCCCTTGCATTTTCCTACTTTCCTTTGCCTTCTTTCTCCAAATCCAATGTATGCCAAAGTGCTCCAAGAAAGCTCCAAGAATACTCTAAGTGTGTAAGAGTGTGATAATGAGAGAATGAAAGAGAGCTCCAAAACTAAACTATCAAAAGCACCATCCAAAAGCTTAACCAACCAAAATCTCTGAATTGATCCTCAGAAGCTAACCTCTATTTTCTTCATTTTCCTTCAATTTCCCTCTCATGCAAACCTGTGTCTCTCCACCTTCTTTTCTCCTATTTTCCTTTATTTCATAAATAAAATGCTAATTAATGCCACTTTTCCTTTGCCAATTTCCATAGCCATTAATTAATCACCAGTGATACCCATCACTATGTTTTTCCCAACATTAAACTTGGAATATGTGTCCCATGAACTTGGTCTTATTTTTATTTACATAGAATATCAACCAGGGGCTGTTACAAATGAGCAATGATGATATTATTTTGGGTGTTGAGTGTTTGTGAAAATTAAGGCCCATCACCATGGAATTCCTAGAATTATACATAAGTTTATAGAAGAATGGGCATTCGTGCATGATCAAAGGTGTCAAAGTAGGCTCTCCATAAATAATTAGCTACCACAATACGAAGAGCTACCGAAAAAGGGTTATTATGACATTATTACATATTTCCGTGCCTTTCAATCCTTTGAGGATTATCCTTGTCAAGTTAATTCTGACTTATGATTAGTTTTGGACAAACACAAATAATTTTTTGAATTTCCCCAGGGACTATTGTCCTCAGGTGGACAACATGATTATAACATCCCACTACTTCTAGGTAGCCTACCGCCCAATGTGTGTTTGTATTAGCATCCTTTTATATAAAGGAATGGAATCGAAAATACTATCAAGTAGCTATTGACTGTATTGTCCATCTTGGTACCAAATGCTACTCTTCTCTAGTAATCATGGTTATTAAAAACGAAAGGCACGTATTGCAAGTATCTTGATTTTTGAGCTCTTAAGAACTTGACCATCAAAGATTAATTTATGATTCTAGTTATTGACAGTCCCTTAGATAAGTTACATCACACTCAATTCTTCACCAAAATTAAACTTTGCTTCCATTATCACCAAATTCATAAGGAGGAGGTATATATTCCAACGAATACTTTCTCCACTCATGAAAGTCCTTATGAGTTTTTGGTGATATATTTTGGTCTTTGTAATGCACCTTCCACTTCCTAAGCTTCATGAAGCACATCTTTCAACCCTTTTTACACCTAGATAACACCTAGACATCTTGGTTTTCTGTGTTGACATCTTGGTCTGCAACGAAACATAGGCAACATGTGACACATGTGGATCAAGTCTCACAACTCCCTCTATATTCACCAATTGTTCATTAAACATTCTAAACATGCTTTTGGTGTTTTAGAAGTGTAATATTTAGGACACGTAGTTAATAGGGATGTTGTGTGAGTTGATCCTAAAAAAACTAAGGCAATGATAAATTGGCCTTGTGTTAAGACCCTTGGAACTTTGTGGGGCTTCCTTGGCCTTGGTTTTGTACATAAAGTTTGTCAAGAATTATGGTAAGATTACAACCCCCCTCATAATGTTGCTTAAAAAGAACGAGTTCAATTGAACTCAAGAGGTTGAGCACGCTTTTTAGGCTTTAAAAATGTTACCTTCCCTGAATTCTATAAGAACTTTGTTTTGAAATGTGATGCCTCTAGTAAATGGATTAGGATAGTGTTAAAGTAAGAGGAACACTTGTTGGCCTTCACTAGTAAGCAATTATTCGGTAGAAATTTGTGTTGGAATTCACTAGTAAGCAATTATGTGGTAGAAATTTGGGCAAACCTAAATATGAGAAGGAAATGTTGGCTATTCTTCATGCAATTTATATGTGGCATCCTGAAACATACCACTAGAACTTGAAATATTTCTTGGAACAGAGGTTGTACTCCCCATAGTAAGAAAACTAGGTCACTAAAATGTTAGGCTACAACTATGAGATAATCTACAAGAAGGAAAAGGATAATGTGGTGTTTGATGCTTGTCTTAGATGCATGAGTAGGAAGTATCCCTACTTGCCTGGTCTTTCCTAGTGCTTGATCGATTGAAGTTATTATGCAAAGAATGGTCATTGGATGCAAAGGTCGTACACATCATCCACAAGCTATAGGCCAACCCATAGACACATCCAAGATACACTTGGTAGAATGATACGTTTTTCTATAAAGGGCATACTTTTTTAGTAAGGGATTCCATTCTTAAATCTAAAGTGTTATATGAATTACACTTCAATCCCATAAGAAGTCATTCCAAGTTTTAGAAAATATATGAAAGGATTAAGCACTTGTTCTTTTGGGAGGGGGGGAAGAAGGACATCCAAACCTTGGTTGCAAAATTTGAAAATTTCCAATAGCACAAGGGGGTAATAGTAAAGCCTCTTGGGGAAGTACAATCCTTACCCATTGTAGCCACCATGCTAAAATTAGGTCACAAATTAATGATCATGGTAGTTATTGATCACCTTTCACTTAATTTTGTGCCTTATAACACTTATTCAGGGCCTCCACAGTAACACAAGTATTCATGGACAATATTTTTAAACTTCATGGCATACCTAAATAAATTATGATTGATTGTGCCCCCACTTTCACTTGTAATTTCTAATAGGATTTGTTTTGGCTTCTAGGTACTCAATTGACTCTTGGCACATTATATAAACCCTAAAAAAATAACAAGATAGAAGCAATTAACAAATGGGTCTAGTGGTTGTCCTTGGTAGAATTGTGGTACAATACTACCTATTATAGTGCTACTAAACTGAGCCCATTTCAGGCAATTTATGAATACTTTCCATCATTAATGACCATATACTTATCATGCCTCTCTAACATTTAGGAGGTGGGAAAAACCTTCACAACCTATGCTAAAATTCCTCATACCCTAAAAAATTGCATGAAGCAATAGGCCAGTGAACATCTCTCTGAACACCACTTTGAAGAAGGGGACTAGTTGTTCTTGAATCTCCACTCCTATAAGCAAACATCACCCAAGGAGAAGAGCCACTATAAGTTATCCCTATAAGCCCTATACTATATTCAAACGTATAGGCCTAGTGGCTTATAAATTGGCTTTGCCCAATATTTCTAAGCTCCACCTAATATTTCATGTGTCTTGCTTAAATACAATGCTTAAGTCTAACTATAGATTTGAAAACTCCCAAATTGGACAAGGAGGGTTCCATTTGGTTGCACATGAGGCCATTTTGGAGAAATGCGAGCAATATCTTTGCTAGTGTATTATCTAATAAGTTTTGACCTAATGGAAAGATACATCGCATGAAGATGCTACATGGCAACCAATAAAGATTCTTCATTAATTAACTAATCTCTAGTCTCAAGGAAAGCATTACTTTGTAAGGGGGAGGACATGTTAGAGTCCCACCCTAACTCTTCTAGTTACTTAATGCATTAATGCCATCTTTATCAAATAAGGCCCACAAGCTAAGTGTGAATCAATAAATACAAGTGAATTCATTAAAGATTCATTAGTTAATGGTAGAGGTTTCACTAATGGAGGTCCATCGTGTGGTTTGTTTTTGGTTAATTTGAAACTATATGTAAAGATAGAAGCTATATAATTATTTTCCAAACATTCTAAAAGTAGTTTAGTCCTTTAAACTCCTCCAAAAATATAATACTTTTCTTATTATCAATTTTCCAAAACTTTTCTCTTAATAAACTATACCAATAATAAATCTCATAAACAATTATTGTACACATTATGGTAATATCTTACTTTTAAAAAATTACAATTTATAATCTTAATCTTATGTAAAATAAAAACTAAAAAATTATTCATAGAAATATTAATGTAAAAAAAACATCAAATTTTTAAAATAATTTTAGAATTATATTAAGAGAAATTATAATTTTATTAGTTAAAACTAAAATTAAATACTATTTATGAAACTTTATTCTAAACCAAACTTTCATGTTAACCATTTTTTTAAACTAAAATTAAAATACTATTAGTTTATATTATGAACTCTATTCACAACCAAATTTCATATTATCAAAACTATACAATAAAAAATCTTCACTTTCCATCTTCTCATTTATCTTAAATTTAGTAAAACAGAAAGACTAAAATACATAAAATTAATTTTGCATATTAATGGAAACCTTAATCATAATCATACCAACCAACCTTTAAACTTTATGCATAATAATTTATGACATTACATGGACCTTACGCTGTAATTTATTTATAACAACACATTGACGATACGTCGATTTAAATCAAATAAAGATCCCTAAAATTGTTTGTATTATGGAAGTTTACATGTTAATGAAAACTTTGAGAAATTTATTGTCATTTCGTTCTCCCTCTACACGCAAATTTGGATCAAATAGAGCTCCTTAAAACTATTCTAGTATGAGCATATATTAATGGAAGGCTTTACAAGTTTATTATATCTATGATATAAAGCATACAAATAATTTAGTTTTGTTTTGATTAATTTATATTTAGAATAAATTTATCGCATTTTATTTATAGTTTAATATTAAAAAATAATTTTATTATTATTTAAATTATTTATTTGTAAGTGATTGGTTGAAGTCTTATTATGGGTTTGTTTAGTATCTTTCTATTTCTATTAATTATTAATTTTTGTTTTTAGTTTTATTTCCTTTTTATTTTTTCTATTTCAATTTAAAATGACTTATTATTATATTACAAATATATTTTAATAATTTTAACTATAAACAATTATATATATATATTAATAAAAACACACACATATCTATGTTAACATAAACAATATTAATTAATCATTTTAATTTTGATAATGGCATTCAACAATACATATTTTATTAGTTGTTTTATTTTTGTGATGAAATTTTTGTCTTTATTATTATTTTTATTTAATTAAGCTATAATTAAGCTAAGCCACGAGCTACTATGTTATTTTTTGATGAAAATATTTGTGTGACTAGTTTTATTAAATCTTTTCAAGTGCCATAAAATGGTAAAATAACATTAACAACTTTACAAGCATCTAATTAAAATTTTAAATATATTTCATTAATTTTAAATAACATTTTATTATATATATTCAAAAGGTAGAGTGAGATTGTTAGTATGAAGTCAACTTATAGTGATATTTATTTAAGATTGTTTTCCTAAGCCTCAAAGCTATTATAACAACAATCATTACAACATTAAAGCTTATCATGTTACCAGTGAGGATTTCAACATTTGTTAGGGAGGATAATAATCTTTCTGCCCAACCACCACAAATGTTTCCAATCCATTTTTTAAAAAGGCTAAATAATGATGGACTTTGATGCACTTATATATATAATGAAAGAGAGAGAGATTGAAAAAATGGATTACCAATTTATTAATAATTAAAAAAACATATACTTGTTGGGGAATTCCATATTAGAACTGTGTAGCATTTATTATCCATCAAATGTTTTGGATGGTAAGTGATTCGTCCAATGTTTTAGATAGTAACTCGATTCATCATCCGGGACCAAAGAGATGGTAACTTGATTCATCATCAGAGAGCAAAGGGTTTAATGAGTAAACTCGTGCTGAAGAGGCTTTTTATTGGAGAAAAAGAACTAGATGTCACCTGGTAACAGTTAAAAATAATTAATAAGTTAAACTAATAATGATATTATAAATTATAGAAATAATACTATAAATTATTTGACCAAATTAATAATTGAAAATTAAGTAATAAAAATTGGTTAATACTTTTTCTTTTTTCTATATAATACTACCTAAGCACCCACGGGGGATTTGAATCGGTGACCAATTAAGGAGTGCCTTGACAGTACACCCATTTAACCAAATTGGGTTAATAATATAAATTAAAACTAATTTAAATTTAAAATATTATATGAAAAAAAATACGAATTTAATTAAAGTATTAATTAAAAAGTAATTGAAAACATATATTATAAAAAAATTATTAAAAATTATTATAATTAATAAAAAATTATGAAAAACTAAATAATAATTTATTAAAATATTTATGAATTCATAAATATAATTCATTAAAAACTATAAAAATATTAATGTATTAAAAGTTTAATGTTATATATATCGAAATTACATATGTATAAATTTATGGAAGCCAAAATATAAGTAACCCTTCTCAAAGGGAAGAGAGAGCTAGCGGGGTAAAATCATTATCCAAAATTAAGTTAACGTGCAAACGGTGATTTTCTGACTTAAAAGTTGTTTTAAATTAAGTAGGAAAGATTTTCTCCGCTTTAAAAGTTCTTTTTATTATTTATGAAAGATTATTTTAAAATTGTATCATATAGTGTGGGTAAAATCATTATCCAAAATTAAGTTAATGTGCAAACGGTGATTTTCTGACTTAAAAGTTGTTTTAAATTATGTACGAAAGATTTTCTCAGCTTTAAAAGTTCTTTATTATTTATGAAAGATTATTTTAAAAGGGTATTTATGAAAGATTATTTTAAAAGGGTATGGTTTTAGTTTGTGAGTTTAGTCTATATATAATTGTTTTAGTTTGTGAGTTTAGTCTATATATAATTGTTTTACTTTGTGAGTCTAGTTTAGCTTGAGACAGCGATATATAATTGTTTTCAATTATTTATGAAAGATTACTTTAAAAGTGTCTCAATTTAGATTTTGTGGGTTTAGTTTAAGTGGTTCAGAATTGTTATTTTTTTATTTGGTTTCAATTTTGTAAAATACCCTTTTGACTTATTGTTATGTTATAAGCCTTGAAGAGTAGACATTCCCTAAAATAAAGTCTATTTCTGAATGTATTTTGCTAAATTGTAAATTATTAATATATTTAATTTATAATGTAATTAAAGATCTAAAAGTAAAACCTATGGTCCACCAATTATCAATTCACTGTGGTTATATAGAATCTTTCCATGCTCCTATAAGGTGTATATATATATATATATGAATTTTGAATCTAAAATATATATATATGAATCTTCCCATGGTTATATATATATATATATTCCCATGGTCTCTATAACGCTGTGGAAGCCACATAATGCTCACCATCATGGACATGGTGCCTTTTAGTTGATGTCCATGTGTCCACATGTCAAGTAACGAGGTTTCTTTGGAAAGTAAACATGATAATTTCAAATGACCACAATGTTTCCACATACAAGTTCAGTGTATCCGAAAAATAATAATGCTCACCATCATTGTTCTCACTCATGATTTCTCAAAAGTTAAAAGAAAGTCCTTTGGAAGACATGTCATTCATTAAGATGGGCCCTTCAAGACCCTTTACAAACACGTAACATATTTTTGTTTCCTTTGGACATTTGTCACAAATACGTTTCTTATTCACGGTCCTATACTAGGGTGGTGATAGGTAGTGCAATTCAATTTAATACATTGATATTAAACATAGTTGTTTACAAGATGGTTTTTTTATATTACAGTTGTGGATCAACACAATTATTTATGAAATTTATTTTAATACATTGACATTGAACATAATTGTTTACAAGATGGATTCTTATATTAGTTGTGCATCAACACAATTATTTATGAAATTCAATTTAATACATTGATATTGATGGGTTTATAAGTGTTTTATATTATTATTATTTGTAAAAGTTAGTTTGCATATTTAATATAATATTTATAAAAGTAGTTTAGATTTTTAAATTTTGGATTTATAAGTGTGGAGAGGATTTTGAGTTGGGAAATAGACTATATTCTAAGCTCTTAATATGAGTCATTTTATTTTATTTTATAGGGTTATTTTATTTTGTTATTTTAAATAAGTTAAAATGTATATTACATTTTTATTATTTTTAGTCAAAATGTTAAACATACATTACAACATCTCTACTATACTGGGTTGGAGAGGTTACAATATCTTGACACTTTGAAATGGATTTTTTATCAAAATTATCATTTAGTGACAAAAATCTTAATGGTTAGTTGACATTGGCATAATTTATAAATTTTTTTTTATCATGCAAATATGTTTAATATAAATTTTATCAAAATCTTTATTCTATTTAATAATTCATATATAATTATTACAATATAATATATTAATATGTTGTAATTATTTATAACATAAAGTTTTTAAGATCATTAGTACAAATTTGACATCATTACTTGACAAAAGTCTTTATGACATATTTATGTCTTTATGATGAAGTAAATGTGAACATAATTATTTAAATTAAATTCGACACACTTTGGTATATATTTATATAGGCTCTTTAAGTTGTTTTTATAGTTATTATATTTATATAGTTTTTATGATGTCGTCGTATTTTTTTAGTATCTAGAGGAATTGGTAACTGGGTTGGTCTCACATGACATGGGTTGATTCCAACTGCTATCATTATAACCTCTAAGTGTGTATGTATACCCATTTCACAAGCATAGGTAAATCGAGGGTTTGAACCTCGAACCTCCTCGCATATAAGACTTCATTTTCATGGCCAGCTAATTGAGTTGCCTCTTGGAGACTCTTGATGTCTTTATATTTGAGCATAATTATTTATAACATTTACTTTATGGTGTATTCATATTTAGCATGTGCTTTTCTTAGTTGATTTTTTGATATTTCATCATTCTTGTTTTTTTAAAGAAATGAGTGAAGATTTGTATTAAAGATTAATATGGTTACAATACCAAAACCTTTGCATATTCCAATCTTCCTTGGAAGTTTGCGATTGAGCATGAATGCTCAATCCAAACCCTCAAATGAATACCCCATGATACAAAAATGTGAGTCCATTTTACAACTAAAGAGATTTCATAATTCTTAATGGGTGTTACTAAGGTAGATTGTTGATACTTAAGTTTTAAAGAAGGTAATGGGTGTTATTAAGGTAAATCGTTGATACTTAAGTTTCAAAGAACTTTCTTTAAGGGAAATCAACATTAAGAGATTTGAACTCTTGACCTTCCCAAAATAGTGAAGAGATCTCACATTTGGCTCAAGATCACTTGAGCTAATCTTTGAGAAGAAAAATTAACATATTTATTTAGAAGAGTCTTTATGATGGGCTAACACATAGTACAAACAACATAAATACATGACACACTTTATAATTATTTACAAATCATTACGATGGATTTCCACCTAGTATAAACAACATAACACATAACACTTGGCATAATTATTTACAAAAATCCTTCTGGTGCATAGGTACTCACTATTTATAGGTGTCCTTACGATGCATTCACATTTAGCACAATTATTTGCAAAGTCCTTATGAGAAACCTTAGCAATTGGTATTATTATTATTTGAAACATGTATTACATTTATAAGTACCCACAAACAAAAATGCAAAAAGTGAGAGACTATATATGATGGATTTCATAAATTTTTCTTGAGAGTAATTGAGAAACTCAAGCAAAAAATATTGAATATCTATGATTAACAAAATTATTATTGCTAAAAGATAATAGCTAACCTCTCGTTTCCAAAAAAAATTGAAAGCAAACAAAAAACTAACCTTACTCAAAAGACCAATTTACATCTAAGTTCCCACTACACTAAGACAAAGGATCTGTAGGTAACTCCAAAATCTATAAAAATAAACACAAGAACAAGCACAACTTCCTTCAAATAAAGAAGCATGCCAAGGAATTTTACCCTCAATCAACATTCAGTGACAATCTTCACACTAACTCCAACAATGCTTGGTAAAATAGCAATCTCAAAAGATATGGTTAATAATCGAGCATCGAAAAACTAAACAAATGCCATATAAAATACCAATCTTAACCAAACCATCCTTAGATGGGTTCCCTTGATAAATGAAAACCTATGCAAACACCCTCAACTTATAAGAAAGTCATACATTCTAGATAATGTGAACATGTTGTGTCCAATGCCTTAGAAAATGAAGAAAATCAAGTGCTAGATCCTAGAAATGCTCCAAAAAGGGCACATCTAATCGAGTTCCTAACCTTGTGGAAGCTTAATTGTACTCGTGCAGAAAAAACAGGACTTTGCGACTATGTAATGATTATTAGACCTTGAACAAAATCACAGTAAGGAGCCTGTACCTAATTCCTTAGATTGATGAACTTCTTGACCAACACAAGGGGGATAAGTACTTTAGTAAGGTTGATTTGAAGTTTGGCTACCACCAAGTCCTAATAGAAACAATTTGTTTTGGTGAATACCCCAACAAATCTATGAGGCTAATGGATGATATCTTGCAACCTTTCACCAATTCTTTTATGGTTGTATATCTAGATGATATCCTTATCTTCAAAAAGAGATGGGAAGAACCCTTGTAACATATTCAACATGTCCTTCACACTTTCTGTAGCATAAGCTATGTGCTAACTTGGAAAAATACTCCTTTGGCATGAACAATGCCAAATACCTAGGCTACACTATTGATGAGCAAGGTGTGCATGTAGATTTGGCCAAGACCCAAGCCAGTCAAGATTGGCTAGCCCCGACGAGTCTAACAGACCTTTGTAGCTTCTTAGGCCTTACTAACTTCTATCGAAGATTCATGTTGGGATTCTCTTATATCAGTCGACCCCTTAGTCAAGTGACCAAGGGAGGAGAAAAAGTAAAGTTTTTTTTGGTTTTAGTTACAACAAAAGGCATTTGATGATCTAAAACACTTCCTTCGCTCTGCACCAATCCTCACCCTACTAGATCTAAAACATCCATTTAAGATTGAGATAGATGCCTCTAACTATGCTATTGGTGCAATCCTCACTCGATAAGGACATGTAGTGGCTTATCATAGTGAAACACTCTGATATTATCCAAAGATACCCCACCCATGATAAGGAGATGTACTCGATCGTGAAAGCCTGCAAAAAAATGGAAGCATTATATTTTGGGGAAGCAGACAATCATCCATATTGATCACATGGCTTTACAATTTATCTAGACATAAGGGAAGTTACATAATGATTGCCATAAAAAATGGTCCACGCACCTGCAAAAATTCCATTTGAACATCAAATATAAGAAAGGTAGCACCAATCATGTTACAAACTACCTCACTTAGCCTCTAGTTATGGCGCTAAATACAGTTCTTAACTCTTGTGGGTGTGAGACCTCTGGATGCCCACAATTATACAATAATGATTCGAATTCATTGCCATATAACATGTGTTGATGGTAGGAAAGCAAGTTCCATACTTCCACCTCCATGAAACAATGTTGTGCTACCCGAGCTACCTTTGATTTCCGTCAAGTGAGCATGCCAAGCTAATCTAGGACGCACATTATAGTTGGGTAGTAGGGAACTTTAGCATGAAGAAGACAATAATATTACTTCAATAATATTTTTATTGGCCAAAGTTTCAACATGATGTCCAGTGATATATCGTATCATGCATCGCTTATGCCATTACTAAACCAACCATAAAAAAGTAGGGGTTGCCTACCCTAGACAAGCCTTGGGAGTCAGTCTCCATGGATTACATGTTAGGTTTTCCATCCGCCAAGCACAAAAATGATTGTGTGTTTGTGGTGGTCGAACAATTCTCTAATATGGCCATTTTGGCACCGTGTAAGAAGAGTATCATAGCTGAAGTCACTGCTAAACTCTTTTTTGAGCGTGTTTGGGTTCATTTTAGGCTACCTTAGACCATTATTTTTTTAGATAGTGACAACATTTTCCTCAACACCATTTGGTATAGCCTATGGTGTCCCATGGACACCAAGTTTACCAAAGCGAATTCCTTTCATCCACAATCAAATGGACAAATATAAGCTGTCAACAAGATAATTATGCATATCTTGTGCATGTACAACTCTAAGCACCCATGTACAGGGGATGAAAACCTTCCATATGTTCATCATAGCTATAACAAGGCCATCCAAAAATTTATTGGCCCTAGTCCTTTTTAGGTGTGCTTAGGGTTCCAACCATTGGCCCTAATTGATGTAGCTATGCCCATTGCATGTTCATCAACTGAGTCCTCCCACACCTAGATTGAGGAAAATAGGGTAACCAAATTAGTTGAGCAGATCCAACACCTAAAAAAAAGGTCCATGATATCATGCATAAAGCAAATTCTAAGTACAAGCAACAACATTACCAACATAGGGCTCCACATAAGTTTCATGTTAGTGATAAGGTGTGTTTACACTTACAGAAAGAGTGCCTCACGGGCCCCAATAGGAAGCTCATACTACTTTGATATGGACTGTATACAATCACATAGGTAGAGGGTGAAAATGCTTTTGAATTGAGCATTTTCCTGTTCCTTGGCTTGCACTGAGTATTCAACGTGGAGATGCTTCGACCATATTATCCACTTGGACACCTCGGAGGCAACCGAGCAATTGGCCCCCAAAGCATTCAACCCTGACTGCATTGAACAATCTATAATGGATCAGATCATTGACACCAAGACAAAGCATACCCTCTAGCAACACATCCAACTCTATCAGGTTGTGAAAGCCAGGCAACTTCTTCACCAAGGCAAGTGGCTCACCAAGAGCCAAATTCAATAGAAGTTTCCCCATCTATAGGGGGAACTCAAAATAATGGATACCATTGCTTCTAAAGGGGGAATGACTTATCTAGGTTGATATTGATGGCTATACACCCACTCCATTCACTCAAAGCATAATTCTCCATCTTGGTAGTATTTCTACAGATTTTTGGGTCCTAAACTTCTAAGGCCATTTTGAGATCTTGGGAATTGGTTTGGGAAAGAGGAAATTTGATGGAGCTCATGGGGAGCTAAATGAAACCCAACAGGTAATGTAAGACCCGGATGAAGCCTGATGCATGTATAAGGGAAACTGAAGGCAAAAATGTGACAACCAGTTGGATTGGTTGGGTCCATTGGGATAAATGGACGGTGGCATAACAAACATGAGAAAGGTAACATGAAAGGTAAAGTAAATGGATTTGAGGCATCAAATCCCTTGGTTATGTTGGGAACTGGTGTTCTCAATGTTGTGCATGCTATGCACGAATAAAGGGAGTTATCTTAACTTTGACCTTATGAAATTTAGTAATTATGTTGTGATCTTAATTATGATCATATCTATAGATGTAGACATGTATGTATGTATGTCGTTGTGTGACAAGGTCACCAGGGATCATGATTTATTTAGGCTAATGTTTATATATATATATATATATATTGTCTGACAAGGTCGTCACAGATCATGATTGCTTTATGTTGATGTTTATATGTATATATGTATGTATATATGTCATTGTACGACATGATCGTTAGGGATCATGCTTATGGAGGAATGATTGCTTATGCAAGTGAATGCCATGAAGAGGTTCTTGATTGATGAGGAACCAAGTGGGAATAGTAGCCTTGATAGATCTATGAGGTTAGTATCGCATGGATATGAATTGATATTATATGCTTATACTATGCCTATGTTTATGTTATGGACAGGTAATACTGAGGGATACATCAGCAGAATGAAAGCAATGTGATCTGTGACATACTAAGACAAACATGGATAGTGGAAAGACACTAGAAGCAGGGCTGCTTGGTAGAGATGGTGTGATCTCTGGATGTGCAGTACTGGTTTGTGTTCATGTTGTATATGCGGTGTTGTGTACATATGGTGCAGTGTACATGTTGTATATGCGATGCTGTGTACATATGGTGCAATGTACATGTTGTATATGTGGTGTTGTGTACATATGGTGTAATGTACATGTTGTATATGTGATGTTGTGTACATATTCTGTTGTGTGCATGTGGTGTTGTGCACATGTGGTACATGTGGTGTTGTGTTCATGTGGTGCTATGTACATGTTGTAGAAGTGGTGTTGTGTACACGTTGTGCAAGTGGTGATGTCTACATGTGGTGTTGTGCAGGTGGTGTTGTGTACATGTGGTATTGTGTACACGTCATACACACTGTGTTGTGCACATGTGGTGTTGTGTTATGTGTATTATGTAGTTGTTGTATCGTGACAAGTGTATTCGTTGTGTTGTACTCTATATACGTATATCTATTGTGTTGTACACCTAGTATAGGTGGATGTGTTGTGTTGTACACTAGGTGTAGGTGTATGAGTTGTGTTGTATGTTGAGTGTAGGTGCTTGTATTGTGTGGTGTCATACGCTGTGTGTGGGTGTATGCGTGTGATGTACACTGTGTGCATGTGTACATGGTTGAAGAGAAGGCATTGGGTGCTTGCCGAGTGTGGTCACCAATCTGGTGTGTGTATGGAAAGCACAAAGGAAAAAAGTAGAAGAAATGAATCGGTTGAAAGATAAGTATCAATATTTTATTTTAGCTTTAATTATGTATATGATTATGATTTATGATAGTTATATGTGATCTATGATTTTGATTTATGATGATTTCGTTTGAGCTAACCAGATGTGATATGCTTATACATGATGATTTGATCAAAGAGCTAGTTTGGCTTGTTGTGACAAAAAGTAAACAGAATTGCAAGTGTACCTTATTGATGAGCTACTAATGACGCATGATTTGAAATTATTTGAGTTTATTTTGAATCTAATGGCAATTATGTGCTTGGTACAAGAAAGCATTGAAAATTCCTAGGTCTAGGTGTGGTTCGAAATGTCCAGTTTGGGTGATTGAAACTGACTGCAAGAATTAGCAGTAGCGACAAAAGGAATTAGAACATGCAACATTCTGCAAGTAAAGAATTTCAGGAGCAGGGCTATTGTGGGACACTGGTACCCAATAATATCCATTGATTACGATGAGCATGCTATGACTGGTATGATGGTTTTGAGGCAAGAATATGCTTTGGTTTTTGGACCTTCCGATGCGAGGAAAGTTTGCCAAAGGATGGATCGCTTGAGGGTCTATGTAGCAGAGAAGGGGATGCCAACGAAACTTGGAAGGTGTGTGATTGCACGAAAGGGGGTGACCAGATTGCCCAAGGGACTATATGACAGAGAAGAGAAGGCTAGAGAATGAATTTGTTTTAGTCATTAGCATTGCCAGATGGAACCATAAGCACATTGGGATTGTGCCTTGGAACAATGAACTATTAACTGTTCACTAAGAGAACAAGTAGCGAGAGGATCGTAGCATTGGACATTAGATGCAGGTTTGACTTTGGCAGAGAATTTTGGACTTCCTAGGAAGGAGGGGAATCCTTGTACTACTTTTGAGGGTTTCAGTGTGAGCCTTTGGATTCCATTGTTGATTGATACAAACACCATATCCTTTTATTTGCTAGTTAGAGCAAATGTGCATATGTATATGTGTATGTCATTGTAAATACTGTATCAAGCTATGGTTATAAAGCTCCATAGATAGTATGATTATTTTCTAGTTGAAGCAAATGCGCATGAGTGTATATGTGGTTGTTATTGTAAATACCATAATGAGTTGTGTTATAAAGATCTAGTAAACGATATGTTTTTCATGTTTTCAGTAGTGTTCATTGTAAATACTGTAACAAGATAGGTTATAAAACTCCATAGGTAGTATGTTTTGTTTTCAACGGTTTTCTGGTCATAGGTATCATAGAACATTGAGGACAGTGTTCCCCTAAGGGGGAGGGGTTTGTAACAACCCTTGGTTGATTTTCCATGTAAAAAATATAAGACCAAGGTCATGGGACACATATTCCAAGCTTAATAGTGGGAAAAAATCATAATGGGTGTCACTTTCAGTTTATTATTGCTAAGGAAATTGGCAAAGGCAAAGTTAATTGGAATTTATTTATAAAAATAAAGGAAAATAGGCGAAAAGCGATATGAAAGGTCACAAGTTTGCATGACAGGGAAATTGAAGGGAAAATACAGGAAAATGAAGAAAATAGAGGCCTCAATGATAAAAACGCTTATGAGGATCAATTTACAGTCTTTTGGTCAGTTTAGCATTGGAGCTCCCTTCTATTCTCTCATTTTCTCGTACTCTTGACCACTTAGAGCATTCTTGGAGCACTCTAATAGTCACTTGGATTTGGAAAAAGAAGGAAAAGGAAGGCAAGAAAGCACAAGGGAACAAGTTGATCAACAACCACAACTAGATTGCTTTGTAGGTAACAAGTTGCATGTGCGATTTCCTTTATGATTTATGGATGCATGCTATATGCATGTGATTATCTAGCTATGTATGGAGATTTTCCTGGATTGACAATGGTTTTAGCCTTGCCTTGCCATTTCCTATATAGCCATGGTGTAGTGGGTTTTTCCACTTGATTGTTTTTTGGTTAATGCTCATAATTCCTTATGGTCGTGGGTTGGAAAAAACGCTCTTGAAGCCTTGGAACAACTTGGGTTGAGTTATGTTGAAGATGCTAGAAATATGTCAACTAAGGTGTCTCCCCGATGTGAAGTCCCAATTAGACCTCACACCATTTGGAATAGGAGCCCCATCTAGAGTATGGGCATGGTTGCCATGCATTCTTATAGATTTTCCTTGGCTTTAACTATCAGCAAGAGAGAGGAGTGAAAATGTGCCTTCGAAAAACAAGGAGGTGTGCCTGGTGAGTGTTCAATCGTATGTGTGTCAAAGTTATTTTACTGTGGAGGGGGAAGAGAAGTGAGCCTCTAAGAGAGAGGTAATAGTACCACCTTAGTAGTGACACACATAAACAAGAAGAATCCGTTCAACATCCAACAGAATAGTCCACAAATATGCGATGGTAATTGCAACCAAATACAACAAGAAATATATGTCTAATATCCAGTGGAATAGTCCATGAGAATGCGACAACGATAATAACCATTATAGCACATTCTCAATAGGATAAGTACCAAAATAACCAAAATAGTTCAACTACTTTCACACAGATAAAAGAAAACATGAATTATAAACATTCACAAAACATTCTTACAAATATTCATAATCCATGCAGAAGACTGTGTTGGCCATAAGGCTTATGATATTAAGTAAAAGTTCTTAGACACATGTATACAATGAACGCCACTAGCTCCAGTAGTGGAGCATTGGAGCCACTCCTTGCTTCTCAAAAGAACTAGCTGGTCTCTCCAATGCCTTGCGGGAGGAGCCAAGGCGAAAAGTCCTTTGCTCATACAATTGGGGTGTATATATAACCAATGAGGTGATGCTTCAACTTCTTTGTGACTTTTTGACTACCCTCATGACTGTTTAACTTCCTATGAGTTTTCAACTTTTACATGACTCTTCATATTCTGAATGTGTCCTTTGGACTTCCACTTTACAATAAATTTCGAATAGATAATTACATGATCCATAATAATGATGTGGCATATGATGAATCGTGGCCAAACATGTCCTGACACTGATGACATGGACTGCATGATGATGTGGTAGTGCCAAGCTGTCCTTTTGTTGATTCTTTCTTTCCCTCTTCAATAAGAGATGTATCCAATGCTTCATCTTCATGAGAGATATGCTTTGTTCTTCATATATACACTCCAAAGGGTTGTGAATCAGATGGAGTCTTCATGCGGTCCTGATCTTTGGTTTTTTGTTGTAATCCAATGTTCCTTTGTCTTCTCGTCTGACGATCATATTATCTTTTTAAATCCATATGTGTCTTCTAGCTTGTCCTCCTTCTCCATTTCCTTCTTCATCATCTTTCCATAGCAAGATAGAGTTCCTACATCTGTAATCCACTCATGGAAAGATGTCATCGGTCTGATAAACCCTTATCTACGATGTTGCATGATGATCCACTGTCTGAGCTAGAATCGGGTGGCAGGCTGAGGGAGAGGCTAAGTGATTGTGCAATTGCACAGCTCAGGTAGTCAAAGGTCAACCTTGGGCCTTAAGATTGCGCAATGCGTAGTTCAGGCTTGGATTGAGCAAAAAGATTACAGAGTTGGGGAGCTTAGGGAGACAGGCTAAGGGTTTGAACACTGATTTTTCCCATTGCACAGTTCTAGAAGATAGAGGAACCCAGTTGATTGCAAAATTTCATAGTTCAATAGCTCAGGATTGAGGCTTGAGCCTTAAGACTACGAAATGTGTAGTTCAGGCTAGATTGTGCAGTCATCTTGCACAGTTTTGAGGCTCAGTGACTCAGATTGTAGGGTTTCGCATTATTTCAGTAAATTGTGTAGTTTTGGTAGGCAAAGTAGACCTGTTGATTGCATAGTTCAAGAGCTCATGATTTGGGCTTGAGCGCAGAGACTGCGTAATGCACAGTTAGGTCCAGACGATAGGGATGGATTGTGTAATTCTGGGGGCCAAGGTCCAGGACTAAACACTAGAACTGCAATGCACAATCTTGGGAGGCAAGAACTATGCATTGCATAGTGTTAAGGGATAGGGTTGTAGCTTGAGGGTTGGAACTACGCAATGCACAATTGAGGAAGGCCGTATGAGGCTAGGTTGTAGGAAAGTTTCCAAAAAATGGCTAAGTGTGGGATCAATGAGACTGATGTGAACAATGATATGACTTGATTGTGATCACATACTTAGAAAACTTGATGACATAATACCATAGATCATCCATAACATGTTAACAACATATTTCCCTCAATTAGATAACTTTACAACGACTTTATGACAAGTGCGACACTAAAGATACACTTTGTGACGACCGGGATGACACTTGTGCGACAATGATTAAAACCTTGGAAATGAGTGAGGTAGGTGTTTACATGGCAAGATCAACTCATTTTCATGAATATAAACCCTTGAAACCACAAAAATGAGCTTATACACATTTTGCAACAACTAACATATTAAAGACGACATTTACTATATGAAGAGAAAAGGGAGAGTGACACTTGCGAAATGCGAACGATATTGAAAGCGACACATTCCATAGCAAAGATAACATGAAAAACACACTAATTAAAGTGAAAGCAAGGAAGAATGACATTCAAAAGCATGAAAGCGACACTCATGAAAACGAAGGTGCACAAAAGAAACAATTTGAAAAACTCACCAAAATAGAAATACAAACGCAACTAAAAGTGAGGGACTGTCAATGACAGTGTGCAATGACTATCGACATAGGTTGAACATTGCACAGACACTGTGTTGACGGACTGTGCTTATGCTTGCTCAAGTTTGCATGGAAGAATGGGTTCATGAACACATTGCAAACTAAGCATGCGTGAGTAAGTGACTTCGATCGATCAAGAAGTGACCACGGAACAACCGATTGCAAGATCTACAGTAGGCTCCAAAATCCAAGTATAGAAAAAATTTTGGAGGGTGTTTTTTGCAGTGACAACAAGTTACTAGTCCCTGGAGTTGGGTTGGAAAAATGCTCTGGATTCCCTGGAAGGATGTGGGTTGAGTTACTAGTTCCTGGAGCCTTAGACAACTTGGGTAGAGACCAATCTGGTTGGTGTTAGTGATGTTTGACTGTGAGGTGGAATCATTGGTTGTGGGCTGAGGTAGTTTGGCCTCTCGAAACCCTAGTTTGGTTTGTCTTGGTTATTTCCATGAGATCCCAGATTCATGCTTGGAATATGACACGAGGATGATTGGCTGAAAGAGAGATTTGATTCAGCCCAATCTATGGTTAGGTGGTATGTGGAATTCCCTGACTTGGTTGGTATTTTCATATGTTAATAAGAGTTATTCTACTATTGTAATTCATGTATATTTGTAGCGATTATGTTGGCGATATTATGGTTGAGTTGCCATGGTTTATGTGCTGGTTATTTGTTAGTTACATGTTGGTTATGTGATGTATATTACTTACGGCTCTTCACATGTTTTGATGAATGCATGAAGTAACAAATGTTATTGTAGCTATTATGAGAGGGCATTAGACCCTCTTGGTGATTCTCAGATAACTTTTAGAATACTGTGATCAAATATGCATTCATGACCTGTAGCTTACATGTTCGCCATATGTTTGATGAAATGATTGTCATGGTTAGGATTCGTTAGGCCAAATTCTTGTTCAAGTTTTGTATGTTTAGCATTGTCCTTATGTCATTCATAATCCTGAGAAGTATGAGGCAGTTCTAGGAAGTGGTCTGGAGGCTAAATTGGAATTGTGGTTCATATCTCGGGACCACACCCTTTGAATTGGGCAAGTTGGGTCACAACAACACTCAGGAAGTGTTTTGCATGTGGTTGGAGGCCTATAACCGCATGGAGGCCTTGTAATGCATGTGACTGGGGGTTAATTTGTGAGAAATGAAACCCCAGATTAGGGTTTGGTCACCTAGGGTGGTCCTTTGGCACCTGAGTGTCCTATAGCCATGAGGGATAATGTGAGTTGTCAGTTTGAGGTCAGTTTGTAGGCCCCACTTCCTTAACTAGAGATAGGAGGTTGGTTCATGTCATAATAACTATTCATCTCATGTTTACCCTAGCAGGCTAATGAAATTGGGTAAATGAGGGAGGGGTGGTTACACCAATTGCAGTTACACACTAAGGAGATAGTTGCAAAGCTAGTTCAGTGACACAATTGATTCAATACTTTTGCTCTTACTTGCAGTAGTTGCAACAACAACAACAACATGAGATTAGTTACAACACAATGCAGAGTTGGCAATAGTACAAGTGGTACAATGTAGTGTCAACAACAATGTAGATGCAGGGTGGTTCAGTTACAAAGTGGCAAATGAACTAGAGTATGCGCAGTGGTTGGTGGATAGTGGTAAGATGTCAAATATGTCAAACATCAGTAACATATGGGTGGATGTTATGAGACAGAGAGGACAACTTCCTCATTTAGACGGAGTGTTAGTTTTTGTAGCATCAAACAGGTGTTTTAGTCTCGACTTTGGTCAGAGAGGCTAAGGAACACATGATATCCAAAACCTAGAAAATGCTTAAGGAAGAAACACCTAGATATGGCTCAGTTAAGTTAATTAATCAATAATTAAATATTTCCTAAGTCTAACTTAGGAAAAAATATTAATTAACCTTAATTAATTGAGAAAGGTGATAATTCTCTAGAAACTCACATGAATCGAGTTGGATATGATCTTAGCTTTTGTTGGGGATCTAATCATGGCCATTGGTACACCAACGAGAGATTATAAGATCAACTCGATGGGTAAATGGAGAACACACTTGTGAGGTCAAGTTCCTTGGTAGATTGAACTATCTAGCTGCAAAGATCGACTAAGGAAGAAGAGTTTGATCCAAAAGGGACGCAAAGATAGAGAGGGAGAAAAAATAATGATTTCAAAGGAGATTTTCAGTTCTGCAGAGGTAGCATCAAGAGGCCAAATTATTCCACTGGAGATTGTGCAAGGACTGCGTAAGTAGCTTTAGTGAGGCAATTCAATTTGCTTGAGCACGAGGTCAATTTAGTAACTGAAGGCCAGTATAATTTTCTAGAGGGTTGGAGAATCACTTCCAAAGGTAGAAACAAGTAAGATGACTTGATCAAAGGTAGATTCAGACTGTGCATGTGAGGGTTTGCACCAGCACTGCATAGGGTCCTGCGCAAGGGTTCTTGGAGTGCCAATTTTCTAAAGTAGGTTATGTCGGGATTGCTCGTGGAGAAGGGAAAATTTCCCTTAATAGTTTTGGCTAGATTATCTTGTAAAGGATTTCCAATTTGGTATCCATATTTGTACTTAAAAAATTCACTACTGCATAATAACAACAAAACCCTCATCCGCTGCACCAGTTTTCCCACATTGGGTTTTTTCCGAGGATGTTTGTCCAAAAACAACAGTGTCAATTTTGTTGTGTGTGCTTTATTTTCTCAATTCCAATTTTTATTTTTCACAACATTTTTATGGTGAAGAAATTGTAGTGCGATTTATTTGTTATTTTTCCATAACAAAATAAACTGCATAATTAATCAATGAGAAGAATAAATTCCAGTTGCTGCATTTCAAAGATTTTTGACAAAGACCTGGGGTTTTGATTGTTTCAACTTTATTTTGTTGGAAAACCAAACATTCTGCCACAAAATTTTGAATATCAGATTTAAGGTCATCCCAAAAAAATTCCTTCTTGACCCTATCGTAACTTTTTAAGTGTGTTCTCCTATAAGAGAGGTGTGCAATTCCAAAAGAACCTTTTGTTTGAGTTGGGATTTCTTACATAGATATAAGCAATCTTTGTACCACAGTGAATCATTTTTCCAGATAAATGCATCATATGCACTAAGATCTTCCTGTAAATTTTGAATGAGTGCCCACACCTCTTCATCATTCTTCCATTCATCCCTTGCTTAAGTTATCTAATTAGGTTGGATACTAGAAATGGCATAGAACAGTGCTTCCACATTCTCATCCCTTCTTGAGAGTGCATATGTAACAACATTTTGCTTTCCTTTTTTGTATATGCTTTTGTAATAGCCCTGGGTTAAATTCCATGTAAATAAATAATGTATGGACATTATAAAAGAAAAAATAAAACCAAGTTCATGGAACACGTATTCGAAGCTGAATGAGGGGAAAAAAATTACATTGGGATGCACTTATGGTTAATTATTTATTGGCTATGAAAATTTGCATTGGACAGAGGTAAAAGGAAATAAATGACAAATTAATTATTATAGACTAGCAAGGACACGAGGCAAAATGAAAAAGGTATAAAGGAAAATGAAATAAATTCCACTTCAGTAGCTAGGGAAAACAAAGAGTCAAGAAAAGAAGAAAATTAATAAAAGAATATGCATGCAAGGGAAAATAAAGGAAAAGGAAAAGAAAAATAAAAAGAAATTAGAGAGACAACATTCTAGCATTCTCTTGGAAGAAAAGAGGGGAAAAAGGAGAGAGAACACTACAACAAGGAAAAGAGAAGAGCACTTGGACACAAGCAAGGAACAAGCAAGGAAAGAAAGGAGCACAAGAGGATTTTGTGTTGCAGCCAAGAAGAGGGTTTGGGCAACAAGAAGCAAGGGCAAAAAAAGAACAGTGAAAGGAGCAGCTAACAGGAGGATTATGGCAGGTAACAATGTGCATGTTTTGTTATCTTGTTGGGATGTGAATGCATGGTTTATGCATTGGTTTATTGGTCATTCTTGCTATCATTGGCATGGGAATTATCTGGATAGACAATCATGTACAACCTTGCCTTATGTTGTTTCCTAGATAGTAATGATGTAATGGGTTCCCTGTTTGGTTGAGATTCGGATTGCCCATAGATTTTGAATGTAGGTTGAGGTGGTCTCAGGTTAATCCCAAGGGTTAAGAGTGGAGATAGTTTTCTTCAGGTAAGATCTTAATAGATGGGTGGAGATAAGAAAATTTCTCTGGGTATGGTGAAGAAATTATGAGGCATCCGAGATTGTATTGGTTTTGGTGATTCTAGACTCAACATTGGGTGAACTTATTGTGGCTTGAGGGTGAAGGTGGTTTCCTTTGGATTCCCTATTTGGTTATGATTTGGTTTATTCCATGTAATCCCAAATTCAAACTTGGAATATGGCATAGGGGTGATTGGGCAGAAGAAAGATTTGATTCTGCCCCAATCTATGGTCGGGTGGTACATGGAAGTCCCTAACTTGGTTAGTATTGTCCATACGTTAATATGTGTTATCCTTTACTAAAGATCAATGAACACAAGTATTGGTTTATTGTGTTGATTATGCGACTGGTTTGTCATTGCTTCATTCTAGTTAAGTGTATGTTACATGCATGGTATATTTTTTATTATGTGATGTGCTCTTGTCATTGATCTTGTTCATGTTTAACAAACTCTTGGGTTATTTATATGGATGCATGTGCTAATCTTTGTTATTGCGGCTAAGTATGAGAGGGAAGCAAGCCTTCTTGATGAATATCTAATGAAACTAATGAAACAATGAACAAATTATGCATTCACGACTTACACCATAGTCACAAAGTGTTTGTCTAAATGATTAAAATATGTTGTGAAAGGGTGAACAATAATAGAGCCCGAAATAGAGCAAATAGACACAGAATTTGTTGACAGAGTTCTGCACAGTTGGCCTCCAGGCTAGCCCTAAAATTCTAGAACAAAGTCTATGGGCGCACTATCCGAGCAAGGAAGTTTATGCTTTTGATGCACTAAGGATGGGTTGTGCATGTGGCTGGAGGCATCTGGAAGGTCTACATGCATGCGAATGGGGTGTAAATTAGGTCAAGGAGTGGTTTTGTCTCAGGAAAAATGGTCATCAGGTAAAGAATGGCTGATAGTAGTGCGATCATACACCCCTAGGTGTTTTGTAATAAGTTTTGATAAGTGGACCCCATTTCTATAACTGCATGTTGGAAGTTGGGTCATGCATGATAACTCTTGGCTCATGTTTACCCTAGTAAGCTTGTAAAAGTGGGTAAATCTGGGATGGGGTATTACAAAGTGGTATCAAAGTAGTTTAACAACACTAGACCTCGGGGTAAATGTGAATTGTTATACATGCATGTCAATCATTTATATGATTATCATGCATGCATGTTAGTTATTTTATTTTTATTGTGAGTTAGGTGGATATTGGTGGCCATCTACCTATTCCACCTGGATGCCCACCACTATTTCTTTCATTTTTTCAATTTCCTTAATTATAGCACAATTTACTATTTTTGGCAGTTTTCCGGGTCCTGAACTTCCAAAGCCGTTTTGAGCCCCTAAACGAGGTTTTTTCTGGAAAAAGAGCAAACATGAGTCTTTGACTCATGTACTTATGGCTCATGTTTGCAATCAAAAGTTCTATTCCTTGCAAAGATATTTCTAACGAGGTATTGTGCGTGTCAAACTGAGATCGTATGCTAAAGTTATGACCCAGGGAAGTTGATGTACCAATTTACCCAAATGGGGCCCACAGTTTTGGCACTTCATCTACGAGGGTTAGGTTTTTGGATATTTAGGGTTTTCCATTGTTTCTCAATAATAAATAGGCCTTCGAGCCTCATTGTAACACAGTTCAGAGGCATGTAGCAGCCACATCCCTTCTCAGAAATAAGCTACCATTGCCTGAGCCAATTTATTTCTTTTTCTATATGTAAGCATACTTCAATTCTTTGATATTAATGAAATTAAATTTTATTTTTGCCACATATCTGTGTATATGTGTATTTTTGTATTTTGTCGCGTTCTTGCATAAGTTCGGATGAGTGGTATTAGAGAGATCTTCTCTTTCTTTGTTTTTCTTTGCATGTCCCCAATGAGGCCAGGGTATAAGGGGTTAGGGCTCGAACTGGTTGAACCTTTGCAAGACTAGCCTCACAAACCCCGATGACCTCCCATGGCAGAAGAAAAGAAAGATGAGGGGGAAGGAGATCCTTTCAAAATATTGCTCGAGGAAGCCCTTGAGAGAAAGAACGCGATGAAGGATAACTTTGCCCAGATCCTTTGACGATTACCCATAGGCGACACATATTCATCCAACTGTCACTCTAGAGGTGCCACTCCTTTCAAGGTACAATTTAACTTTGATATTCCCATATTTGAGGGCCAGATAGATGCAATTGTTGTATATAGATGGTTAAATATGTTGGAAGGATATTTTTCAGTTCATGACTTTTCCAATTGGGAAAATATTACTTTTGCACTTCTCAAAGTCGCCCCACACGTCAAGGACTGGTGGGAATCCTACTGTGAAGTAAAGGATGAGAGGGAATCCTCATTGTTTTCAGCCACACCAACTTGGAATTGTTTTTGAGACGCCATCAAGGAACAATATTACCCCGTTGGAGCTATGAAGATTAATACATAAAGTGGACCATGCTATGACAGTGAAGTGACCAAGATGTGCCAGAGTTCACAAATGTTTTACATACCCTTGACACGAAGCTGGGTATCAACAATTATAAGAGGCATTTGGTACTCAAGTACCACAACTGTCTACACAAGTACATCCAGGATGAGATGGAGTTCTTGGAAATCTCCTCCCTTGGCGCCTATCAATACACTGTCAAGATCGAGCATAAATTTAAACAGAAGAAGCGAGATTTTGATCTATGAATCCGAAGCAAGGGAAAGGCACACCCAAGTCACAGAACAAAGGAAAATGGTAGGGTAGGGTGACCCAGGACAACCCGCCAAAATCGTAAGCAAAGAAAAACACCACAAACACAAAGAAGGACACAAGGAAATGATGTGAGTTCCATAAGAGCCCAACTCACAACACAAGTGAGTGTTGAGCAAAGCAGTCACTGGTGGCTAAGATGAAGGATTCTACATCAGATGCATGTTATAACTCTTTTCTAAAAACTAACAAGGGGAATGACAAAGGGAAGCAGATTATCGATGTGGAGGCTTAGTGCCACCATTGCCACCACCAAGATCTAGAAGGATGAGCCCAAAGATCTAGAGGAGGTGGAGTGACTCTTCCACTCAGAGATGTGGGTGAAGGGTTCTCTGCTATAGTTCATTGTCGATAGTGGGAGCCAAAAGAACCTCATTTCAATAGAGGTCATGAAGTAATTGGGCCTACTGACCACACCACACCCAGAGTCATACACCATCAGGTGGCTACACCAAGGGCGAGATCTTTGTGTCATCCAACAATTCCACCTTCCCTACAACATTAAGCCCTTCACGGATTAAGTACTATGTGATGTTACTCCTCTTGAAGTTTGTGATGTATTATTAAGCCAACCATACTTGTGGAAGCGACATGTTATGTATGAGTCTAGACCTCACAATGTTATTATTACTTTGAGTGATAAGTTGTACATGACACCAGAGGTAGCATCACCTACCTCCATTTCTTTGATCAATGCAAAGCAATGCAGTAAGATCATTTCCCAGACTAAGAAATTTGTTTTCCTTATGATTCGACCTCAGGGAAAGAAGAAGATTATGGCCACGACCTCCAAACAGGGCTCCTCCGCACGACAACAATAGATGGACAAAGTTGTGGAGGAGTACAAGGAAATCTTCACCTCACCCATGGGGGTACCTCTACATTGTTAGATCAATCACTTCATCAATCTAACCCCTGACACGTCGCTACTCAATGGAACAATCTATTGTTGCTTTGTTCTTGAGAATGATGAAATCAAGAGGAAGATTCAGGAGTTGTTGCAGAAATGGTCCATATACCTACAACAATTCCATTTGAACATTAATTATAGGAAGGGAAATGCCAACAATGTTGTAGAATTCCTCAAACAACCACCGGTCATGGCGCTCACCATTGTGCTCAACTCTTGTGGGCACGAGACTGCGAGGTCGCAACATCTTTGCAAGAGCGATCCAGAATTCAAAAATACATACTAGATGCTCCTCGAAGGCGAGCAAGTTCCAATTTTTCACCTCTAAGATGCACTATTATGCCACCTGGGACACCTATATGTTTCTTCAAGCGAGAGTGCCAAAATTATTTGGGAGGCACACTACAGGTTGGTTGTTGTTAGGTCACTATACTACTAGTGTAACCCCTTATTGTTATTAGTGCAACCCCCTTATTATATTGTTGTTCCCATGTAGTCCCCATATTGATATTATTGTGCCACATAGAAGGCCACTATTGTTATTATTATGCAGTTACATTATTATTGTTATGTTGGCTCTGATTGTATTATGACCCCTTAGACTCCTATATATAGAAAGGAGGTCTTGTCATTTGTATCATCCAAGAATTGTTCATTTGTGTAATGTAAAGGAGGTTTCCCCCTTGAAGAGGCTTATTTTGAAGGTGTTTATCTATCTTTTCTGTCTTTTTGTGAGTTGGTTTCATAACATTTGGTATCAGAGCTTTGAATTCAAGGGTTTCGCTGCTCCAAATAGGTCATCGTGGAAAATTCACTATAACTTTTTCTCTGTGACGTTTCAAAAGCTAAAAAAAAAAACCAATTTGATAAGAAATCTCGCTGAACCTCAGGTCCAAATTTTAGATCTTGCCTCGCTATATTTTCGGAGATATGATCTGAGGAAGTTAGGGTTTTTGCAAGCTCCATAATTCCATCTCAAACAGGTCATCGTGGAATTTTCGCTCTTATTTGTTTCCTACAAAGGTTCAGACTCTGAAATTAAAACCAATTTGAGCAGAAAACATGGTGAAACTCGGGCCCGAATTTCAGACCTTCTTTTGCTATATTTTCAGAGATACAGTCCAAGACAGTTAGGGTTTCTGCAGGCTTCTGAATTACATCCCAAACATGTGACCTTGGGAAAACTGTGATAACTATCTCTTTGAGCATCAAATTGAAATTTCCTAAGAAGTTATAGAAATAAGACGGCCTGGAGATTTCCTTTTATCAGTTTCATGTCTGAAGTTTGAAACAATGACACATGGCACTTCGTACAAGTTCGCTCTACTGAACCAGTCTATAATCAAGTCATCGTGGAAGATTTGGAATAACTATTCCTTAGAGAATCCAATCTTGATCAGACTTGCGGGATTGGAAAGAGGACGCAGGGGGCTACCGCAGTTTGCAATTCTAGACCTTGGGGGGCTTAACTTTCAAAGATACAATAGATTCAAGATCCATATCCTAAAAGAAAAAAAAATAATGACTCAAATCAAGAAAATAGAAACACCTAGTAATCAAAATGGGATGGATGATTTGAAGAATGTGATTGAAGCTATAATAAATAGTTTTAACTATGCCATGGAAGCTAATATCAACGGTATGAAAGCATATTGGAAGAAAGGCGGAAGCTTTGAAGAAAGACATGGAAGGTTTGAAGGAAGGTGGAACAACGCTGCTACAAGAAAGGCCTCCTAATGATGAAAAGTTAGTAGAGGAAACTCATGATGAGAAAACAATAAATGTTAATCATGATTTCATAGAATCTAACATTGTATTGAAGACCCACCATATTCCAAAGATCGATATGAGGAAGTTTGATAGAAAGGATCAAGAAACATCAAAAGAAGAGGATATACACCAAGAACCAACCCCAGAGAGAGAAGAAATGAATCTGACCATATCCTGTAAAGCATTGGCAAGAATCACCACTCCTCAAACTCTCAAGATAGAAGGACATATCAAGAAGAAAAAGGTTCAAGAAGTGAAAGATCACATCGAGAAAGAAGAAATGAATTTGAACATATCTTGTAATGCATTGGCCATAATTACCACTCAAACTATCAAGATAGAAGGACATATCAAGAAGAAAGATGTTTAAGAAGTGAAAGATCACATCGAGCATCAACAAATGAATCTGACCATATCTTGTAATGCATTGGAAGAAATTACCACTCCTCAAACTCTCAAGATAGAAGGACATATCAAGAAGAAAAAGATTCAAGCAGTGAAATATCACATCGAGCATCAACAACAAGTTCTCAAATTTTTAAAGGATAACGCCACTTTGGTGCATAATCGAATGAAACAACATGCATATCAACATCATAGTGACAGAAGTTTTGATGTAGGCGATTGGGTATTTTTATGGCTACATATTAAGCAAGCTATTTATGAGAAGGAAATGTTGGCAATACTACATGCACTTAAGAAATGGCGACCTTACCTAATGGGAAGACACTTCAAGGTAAAAATGGATCATGATAGTCTTAAATACTTTTTAGAACAAACATTATGTTTAGAAGAACAAAAAAAATGGGTCACAAATATGTTGGTTTATGACTTTGAAATCATCTACAAGAAAGGGAAGCGAAATGTTGTTGCAGATGCACTCTCAAGAAATGATAAGGATCTGGAAGCATTGTTTTGTGCTATTTATATTATCCAACCAGATTGGATAAACGAAGTAAGGGATGAATGGAAGAAGGATGAAGAAGTGTGGCCAATCATTCAAAAGTTGCAGAAGATCACAATCCAAACAATATTGCCAGAACTTGAAGAGGAAGGAAAAATCATGTTCGAACTTGGAGCACTCACAGAAACAAGAACCCAACAACTATGAAATCGATCAATTTCATAGTATCTCATCAAGTGGAAGAACTTACCTGCTGAAGATTCCACATGGGAGGACAAGAATTTTATACAGAAGCATCAAGAACTACTCAAGCATTAAGGA
>APFE030818963.1:0-15065 GCA_000404065.3 Pinus taeda | reverse complement strand
AATGATCGTCGTTTTGGGAAGATGTTTGATAGTAATTTTTAGCCAACGAAGTTGTTAACAAGGTCAGTGGAGATTGCTATCTATTTACGTTATCAAAAATTAGTCATCGTCCTCTTACCAAAACAAATTATAAAATGATATTATTATTTACACACTAAAAATTTTGACAGCACAAAAATATAGGTTACACATTATTGAAAAGAAAAACATTTATTAATATAAAAAGATAAGAAAATAATATTCTTCTTTCACAACATTATATCCATTCTTTTTCACAGTGTTATATTGATGTAGGAGTATGCATATAATGTAAATACTTAAACATTTATCATTTTACTTACTAAAACATTAAAATCCTTTTGGGAAAAAAATTATTCTTTCCTTCCAGACACCCAAAATAACTTCAATTAACAAAATATTAAAATAAGCAACTCAACAATGAAGAATTTCCAAGCCTGTAAATGGCTTCATATCACGTAAATATTATTCACGAACTTGACTTGATGCTTGACGGTCTCATATTGTTGGTGGCTAGTTCCCCGCTCTGCGTCTGTGCCCCTTTAGTGGGATTGATCCTTCTAGCCGATGCGAGTGGTTCAGTGTTGGTCATGTCTGCTATGGCTTGACTCACCATTTCTTGCTCCTTCGACTCCTATACTCGGTCTCAATCTCTTATTGGATTGGCATCGTTCTAATCGTTTGGCTCGTAGGTGGGTTCCCTAGATTGACTCCACCTTCTTCAGTGGGTTCCCTTTCTTGCATTCGTTGCTGCCTTTGGCTTAGTCTATCATTGTCCTAGGCTCTGCAGTCGCCCACCCTATTGGTTCATGGGAAGGGGGGAATGCCTTCGCCTTCTTTGGAAGTTTCATTCTAGGTGGAAATCGAAGCTTTCAATACTCTAGTGGCCTCTGCCCCTAAGTTCAGCAAGTACGGGGGTTCTATGTTTTTGAAGAAAGTTGACGAGATCCCTAAGATTGAAATTTGTGCCCCATAAACCCACTCAAGGGCTCTGATGCTCGTAGATGGAGGCCTTGTTGAGGAGTTCATGGGCTTCTGGCCCTCCCCTCGTATGGTTAAGGTTTACATTGAGAAGAATTGGAATCTTGTGATCAAGGGTGTTGTAATTTTCTCAATATGTGGCAAAGGTTTCTAAAAGATTTATTTTGAGAATCTTTTGGATCGAGACTTAGTGTTCAAGAGAGATCCATATTTTATGGGAGCCCAGTGGCTTTATCTGGATTAATGGAGTCCTAGTTTCAACCCTAAATGTGATGTTCCATATTCAATTCCAGTCTGGGTGAAACTCCCTTACCTCCCCATACATTGCTGGAACGATGCGACTTTCAAGCTTGTTGGCAACTCTTTGGGGAGGAATGGAATATTTACTGCTTTGAGCCTAAATATGGCATTTTCTTTTATTCTTGGATCTGTGTGGAGGTGGATTTAGAAAAGAATCTCATGGTGGTAGTCAACCTTTGTATGGATATCTGGACACATGTGCAAGAGGTCGATTATGATCAGTTCCCCTTCAAGTGCAAGTTGTGTCAATAATATGGACACTTTGCGAAAGGCTACCCTAAAAGTGGAGAATGTGCAGAGAAGCTTTATGGGGATCCTAAAGATCAATGGATGTAGGTTAAGCGTCGCAAGTCCTCAAAGTTTCCGCCTCTCACCAACACCCCAGGTTCGGTACAGGCCAACATGGGCATGGATTTGCCCCCCCTCAAGGCTCGTTGATTGGGGGCGGTCTCGGTTGGGAATCTAAGAATAAATTTGGAATATTGGGCTCTGTGGCTGGGACCGAAGGTCCAGATCCCCCCCGATCCTCCCCGCTCCTTTCCAAGGGTGTATTTCTGTCACTCTGCCCCCCAAGGCCACACCCTCAAAGGGTACAAGGACTCTAGCTAAAGTCCTAACACCCACAATATTTTCAAGGATTCATCAGAGTAAGAGGAGGAAATGGAAGGCTTGTTGACCTCCTCTGAAGGTAAGGGACCTGTTCTACAGCTGATCTTGGCTGACAGTAGATCAGAGGGGACAAGGAAAAAGAAACCTGTCATAAAAGAGAAGAAATGAGGATGAAAAATAAACAAGGAAGTTAGAAGGGAAAAAAAAAAGGAAAAATACAAATAATTAGGAGTACAGCACACTATCCCATGTCAGCTAGCAAATGCAACAAAAAAAGGAGGTGAGGCAGAAAACAGAAACAACATGGGCCCTATCAAGGGGGTGGGGGATGCCAAAAAGTGATTACTAAATATTATGTCTTGGAATTGTGGGGGTTTGGGTTTAGTAAAAAGAATCATGGAAGTAAAATCCATCATCAGTAAAGAAAGACCAGAAGTCACCCTCTTGCAGGAAACCAAAATGGACGAGGAGTTTATCAACTCTATTAAACATAAGTTTTGGAACACTAGCAAGATGGAAACAGTCATTTCAAGAAGAGCGTTTGGAGGCCTTGGTACGTTATGGAATTTGAAAAATCTAAATCTGCTGAGTACTCTAAAAATAACCCATTCAATAACAACTATTTTTAATACTGAGAAACAACAACTCTTCACAGTGATCAATGTGTACATGCCCATCCACTTTTCGGAAAATAAAGTGTCTTACTGATGGAAATGAAAGCTACAAAGTTTGGGAATAACTCCATTATTACGGGAGACTTCAATACCACAATGGGAAATTACGAAAAAAGAGGGGCCTCCATTATTCATGATGCCTAATAGGAATACATGATGGACCTCATCCTAGCCTTGAACCTATATGATTTCAAACCTCAAAAATTCCTATGCACTTGAACTAACAAAAGAGTGGGTCCAAACCATATAACGGCCCGTTTGGATTGGTTTGCTGTTGTCAACAATATCTTGACTCTGAAATACATCCTTAAGTTAATCCTCCGCCCTCTCGTGGGTAGGATCAAATCATCGATCGATTGACCTAGATATCTCCCTGCCCTTTGATTTGGGCACTATTCCCTTCGATTAAGCTCCCCAATGGATGGAAGTTCCTGATTTCTTTGAGATGGTCACCATCTCCTGGTCGAGATGGATTGATGGATGCCCAATTACTATATGGGAGGCTAAGATTGACAGACTTAAAGGGGACATCAAAAGCATGGGTCAAGGAGCACAATTTAGAAAGATAGTTCAATATCAAAAATATGGAAGAAAAAATGGAAGCAATCCAAGGGTGAATGGAAATCATGTCAGTCTGGGAATTGGATATACATAAGGAGGTTGAAAACTTCAAGAGCCCACACACAACTCTCATAAACAAAGAGGAGTACTGGAGAGTAAAGTCAAGAAATAACTTGCTTAAGGCAGGGGATAGTTATACTATGTTCTTTCACAAACAAGCCAAGTTTAGAGAATCGAAAAACAATATTACTTAGATTACTCATGGGGAGAAGATCATCAATAAGTTTGAAGAAATTAAAAGAGATGCAATAGAGCACTATTAAAATTTGTACACTAAGGATCATACATGGGATTTAGATAACTAAGACTTGCTTCTCGAGGGCATTCCCCACTTAGTGTCAGAGGAGTGGAATATCTCTTTGACTACTCCTCCAACATAGAAGGAAATATGGAAAGTAATCTTCTCCTTCCCGCTTGATAAGGTGTCGGGTTTGGATGGTTTATCGACGATATTTTTTCACTCCTTTTGGGATGTTATAAATAAGGAGGTATGCAGGTTGGTGGGATATGCCTTTAAACGATGTGCTATGGGAAGTGACATAAACTATTCCTTTCTAGCTTTAATCCCTAAAGAATCGAGCCCCTCCTCATTCTCTAGATTTCACCCGATTTCCCTCTGCAATGTCTCTTATAATATCTTTTCAAAGCTACTAACTTGTTATCTCAAGTTGTTATTGCCCCTTTTAATCTCTGAAAACTAGGGGGGTTTTGTCCCTGGTAAACAAATCTTTGACAATATCATCCTTTTCCAAGAGGCCCTAGACACCAACTGACGAAGGGGAGATCAAGGCATGATCATTAGGCTAGACATGGCGAATTCCTTTGAACGGGTTAGGCATAGCTTCCAGATAAAATTCATTAAAAAATTACAGATTGATGAGACATTTATAATATGGATAAAGCTTTGTGTTGCCTCTCCCTAGAATTCTCTGTTGGTGAATCATAGGGTTATTTGCTTCTAAAAATCTTCGCAGGCCTTCGTCGAGGGTGCACCCTCTCACCCTTCCTATAAATAATTATGGATGATGCCCTGAGAAGAAATTTGTAGACTGAAAGTTCTTCTCTCAACCTTCTGAGCATTCATTTACATGAGAGCATCAAAAGCATAAATAATGGTCTGTTTGTGGATGATACTATATTAATGGTAGGTACCTCTACCACTATAGATAGGCACTTTAAAAATATTTTGGACATATTTTTGAGGGCACAGCCACAAATGATAGCAATAGAAACATATACAGTTGGAATATCTAAAGGCTAAAAGAAAAAAAGATTGAATAAATTCTAGGATTTAAAGCTATCCAAGAATGGAATGACTTCAATTACTTAGGAATCCCAATCTTCCTGTGTCACACTACTTCCTATGGCTAGTGAAAGTGCAGGATAAAATGAAAACAAAATTATAAACTGGGGTGGGACTTGGCTCAATAATGTAGGCAAAGAAATCCTCATAAAATTAGTCCCATTGAAAATCCCTTTATATTAGTTCCTACTCCGCAACCTCCCAAAAGGGCGCTTCATCAAATGGGAATGTATATAAGAAAATTCCTATGGGAAGGAGGTAAAAAAAGAAACAAAGAAATACCACTTAGCAATTGAAAAACAACCAGAGCCCCTAAACAACATGGAGGGTTGGGGCATTAGGGACCTGGGAATTGCAAATATGGCAATAGGAGCAACACTTTTTTGGAGTTCGATTACTAGTCTGAGTCAATGGTGGTCCTAGGTGATTCGAGCTAGGTTCCTATCACAACTTAACAATCAGGATGGCCAAGTGGCCCCTAAATTGGGTTCCCCTATATGGCACATGATCAACTACTCCAAGGATTCCATCATAAAAAATTTAAACAAGATCCTAGGAAATGGAGCCGCTATCAAAATTTTCTCAGATTCTATCTTGGGACTTTAAACCCTTGAGCCTGATCTTTCCTTGGTGGATCTTCAACTCCTCTTGAGAAATCGAGGAGTGGAAACTCTAGACCAGATGGTTGATTGTATTCATCATGGAAGCTAGAAAACATCCCGGATGCTCTTCTCCACCAAAGGAAAAGGCTCCTAAAAAAGCTAAGAGGGTGTGCCCCCATTGCGCTATATGAGGAAGACAGGTGGGGTTGGAAGAATTCCAACTACTCGATCAAAGAAGAATATTTTCAGATCCTCTCTTGCACCCAATAACCTCCTAAACATTTGACTGGAAAAACCTCGGCTTATAATGATGATGTTTCCTTGGTTTCCATCATTGTAGATTTTCAAAAGTCAATACTGTCATATGTGTGGTTACATTTGCGTCTGTGTTGAAAGCTGAAATGGTCAGTTAATTAGAACGTGATGGTGGAAAACTCTGACCGCATGGCAGCTGGCTATAAGCCCAAGCTAGCTAGCCCACACAGATTCCATATGTATGAGCATTGTTATCATGCATATAGCCTTTGTAAAATTAAATACTATGCATACATGGGCGTGGAAGTATTTCTCTTACTAATATTATACTATTATTAATATTATTGTTATTTATAATATTTAAGAAATCACATTAATATTATTATTATTAGCATATTAATAACATTATTATTATTATTATTTCAAAAAACAATTATGAGACTACGTAATAAATCTTGTTTATACGGTTTTTTCCACATAACATAAATACACTATTACTTATCAATCATATATAATATATATTATATAATAATGTAGAATTATAATAATACTATAATATCATGTTATAATAATATTATTATACAATATATATTATTATTGATGTTATTTTTTTTTTGTAGGCAAAGGTGGTGCATCTCATTTTCTATTAACAAATCAGAAAATTACATCAAAATTAGTGGACCAGCTACCCGCCCACCAGGGGAAACTGAGTAGGGTATCCACCTCAAGTTTTTAACACCATACCAAAAAAAGAAGTCACGTAGCCTCTTTTTCCTGGCTAAATAGACATTACAGTCCTTCCCTGGTCTAATTCTAGTGATGTGCATATATAAACTGTCCATTACAAAAAGAGGGAAGCTGCCTAAAGTATCTAAATACCGCAAAATCCTCAGAAGGGAGACAAGAACTGAAACTACTCAACAGCATTAGCAAAGATTGGAGAGTCCTCCTTGGAGCTCCTGTGCTGGCTGGCCTTGAGCAATTTCTGAATCTCTTCAAGCTGCTTCCCTTTCATCTCCATGGAGATTTGCAGGATCCGGAGTTCACGCCTCAAATTGGGAACACCCTGAGCCATCTCAGCCATTTCAGAGGCCACCTGGTCCAAAGCTTTGGCCAACAACCGTTTCATTACCCAATACATATGAAGGGATTGTTTGAAAAGAGACATCCTTCCTCTTGTATTACCGGGGTCATGAACCAGCAGCTCCCAATCCTCCATTTCTGACTCCGATTGGGTCTGAATTGCCTCATCTTCCATATTCTGGATGATGCGCCTGATTTTCGGGTTGGTGTTCTGAACATAAGCACGTTCTGCCCTCTGGATTTTATGCTCAAAGGTTTGCCTGGCCTTCCTGCCAGGACGACGGCTCGGCTCAGGGACTTCTTTCTTGCTGCCCCGAGCTTTACTGGCTGTGTTGTTCTGACCACGGCTGGGAGCAGTCTCGCAGCCATCGTGAATGATCCACCTCCGTCGCCCGCGCATAGGAACCCTTCGACCACGCTGGCTCCTCATACTGACACCCATGGCATACCGTTCCCACTCTTCAACGTTCATACTCGGGTCGCTGCTCCCTCCCTCATCTGAAGTGTCTGGGACCTCAAAGACATCGTTCGGGACCTCCTCTTTCGCAATCCCTTTACCTTTCCTATCAGCCACCTTGGTCCGCGCAGCTTCCATTTCCTCTGCAAGCCGAGCCTTCTTTCTTGTTTCCATCCTACCGTTCACCGAATGTCGACTGAAAGAAATGCAGGAGGCCCTCAGACAACCAGTGACGCCTTTCGCGCTGCTGCAACTAGTTGCAATTCTCTGTGGGTGGGTGCTTTGCATGCGGGTTTTTATAGAATCCCAGAGCCTGCTCCTTCTATCCATCCGTCTGTCCGAATCCTGCCATCTGTTCCCGCAAGCATGGCAATTCCTATCAAACATCCGGTTTGATTTATTACTATTTACAGTCTCTGACATGTACTCGCCATTACCACGCCAGTTCGGATCTACCATTGGGTTGATGTAAGGCGAAGAATTCTCCTCAGATTGCGTACCTTCTCGATGTGATCTCCCATGACGATCACCGATCGCTTCACCCAGGCCTCTCTGATGTTCTTTAACCGCCTGTCCTAACTCCCGTCCTTCCCCAAGGCTCCGCACGAGCGGTATCATTCTCATGGGGTTCTTAATCATAATAAGCCTACATGGGCTGGACTCTCCACGTCCCTCTGGCGCTCCAGCTCATCGCACTCCACCTCTCTACCTGTGGCTTGGTCATGATCCGCCTTGATGATGGTTGGTAGGTCCGACCATTCCTGATGCCCGCGCACTGCTCTCCATTGGACATCCACCAAGCTGCCGCGGCCTCTGCATCCCCTGTTCGCCAGGAAGTCAGCTGCCTGGTTCCCTTTCCGTCTCGGATGGTTGATCACCTTATACTCGATGCGAGGCAAGAGCTCTGCTATTTCCTGGACTATTCCGGCTGATCGCCAACTACTCGAGACTTTTTCCCAATTCCGGCCATTGCAGAGTTTTTTCAACATCTCCACCGCGATCTGAGAGTCCCCTATGATTTCAAGGTTGGAGTATCCATTTCTGACCGTAATTCGTAAGCCTTGATGCAGAGCCCAAAACTTTGCCTCATTATTTGTCATCTCCCCCCCCCATTCAGCAAAAATCCATCTTACCTTATTACTGTCGTCCCTGAAGATACCACCAAAGCCAGCTTCGCCCGGGTTCCCCTTAGAGGCCCCATCGAAATTCAATTTGATGAAATTTTCTTTAGGATAGCAGAATTTATCCGGGCTGTTAGACCGCATCTCATGATTGGGATTCTGTTTATGAAAAACCATTTCGAATTTTAAATTTAATCTGTTCAGGATTTCTTCTTCCATCGGGTTGGCCTTCCAATCTTCCCCAACCCATTTATCCGCCAAGATTGTTTCTCGCAGAAGCTTAATTGCTTTTCCCCAAATGACTTCCGGCTCCATTGCTGAGTTCTAGAATATCCTGTGATTCCTCTCCTTCCAGATCATCCAGAGGGAGAATGCAGAGATGAGGTCCCAAGCTCGCTTGACTACTTTACATTGAAAGACTTCCTTATTCCATTGGAAGACCACATCATTGAATTTGCGGGGGGCATTTTCAGGTTTACCAAAAGATCTTTTGGTGTTTATCCACAGGGTCTTGGCAAAGGGGCAATGAAGAAGCAGATGATCTCTGGATTCTCCCTCCAAATTGCACAGACAGCATCTCGATGGGCCATTAAAACCTTTCTTTTGAATCCGATCCCAGGTGAGGATTTTGTTTTTTGATGCCAACTAGATAAATATGGAGACTTTCGGCCACCAATTCCTTTCCCAAAATATTCTCCAATCAGGGTTTGCTTCGTTTCCAGATTGCTCTGAGGTTAGGAAATAGGCCTCCTTAGTAGTGAACGAGCCCTTCATAGAATTTCCCCAACGAAGAATATCCCTGCCATTGCGGGCTTTAATCTTTCTTGACTCAACCTCCTTACTGAAGACTACTTTGTGGTCCGTGATGAACTCTCCTTCCCACTCCGACAGATCCACCCAAGTCCTCCAGCTTTCATCTGGGTTATTAACTTTCCAATAGTCCCTGACGAGAGGTCTCTCTCTTCCAATTCTGTCGCGGACCTAATGGAGGCCCTGAATGGAGCTTATTCTTTCCTTCTGATGCCGTTTATCCTCCCAGAAGTTAGCTTCCTCGCCACCTCTAATCTCCCAGAAAGAATGCTTTTCAACCAGATCCCTGTTGAGACGAGCCAGGTCCCAGACCAAAGATCCTCTGGGGGTATCCTTTCGCTTTAAGATTTCTACTGCTGACTCAGGCATATTATATTTTTCTTTCCATATAATTTTCCACAAATCATTTCCCCCCCTAAGCCATCTCCACCAGAGTTTTTCTCCCAACACCTTATTGAGAGTCTCAGGGTCCCTCAACCCCAGACCTCCTTTCTCCTTTCTTTCAGTTAACTGACACCAAGAAACTAAGGCCCATTTTTTCTTCTGATCCGCCCCTCTCCATATAAAATTTCTAATGATCTCTCTTATCCTTACACAAATACCTATGGGGGCTGCCATAATTGATAAAGGGTATACAGGGATAGCTTGAAGGATAGTTTTTGCCAAAACTATTCGACCTGCTATATTTAACGTTCTGAAGGCCCAATTTGCCACCTTATTGCTGAGCTTATCTATAATTCCTTGCCAATTTTTCATCTTTTTGGAGGTAAAGTCCAAAATGTTGCCCAGGTATTTAGTAGGAAGTTCACCCCTCCTGAAACCCAAGAGTCTTATAAGATGAGCTTTGACCTATTCCACAATGTTAAATATGAAGACACAAGATTTGTCCCTATTAATTTCCAAACCTAAAGCCTTCGCAAAAAGATCTAGGATTTTTCGGAGGTGTTTGACCTCTTTGACTGTTGGCTCTCCAAACAACATGATATCATCAACAAATTGCTGATGAGTTAAGCATAGATTATTTCCCCAGAGCTTAAGACCTTTGATTTTATCTACTTCTCTTTCTTTCTTGATGAACCTACCCAGACCTTCAGCAGCTAAAATGAACAGAAAGGGGGATAAAGGATCACCCTGATTAAGACCTCTAGTGGCAGAGAAAGTTTTCGAGGGAATCCCATTCACCAGGATAGAAAAACTTGGGGAGGAGATCAAACTATGAATCCAGTCAATCCACCTCCTACAAAAGCCGAAACTCTCCAGGACTTTTCCCAAATAGTTCCAGCTTAATCGATCATACGCCTTTGACAGGTCTAATTTAATCATCATACCCTTCTGTTTCTTGACTTTTAAGGAGTGAATGACTTCTTGAGTGACCACCAGGCCATCAAGGATCTGTCTTCCTTCAACGAAACCCGTTTTTTCGGCAGAAATTAACTTATCCAGCAGGGGTTTTAATCTCTTGGCCATCATAGAAGTTATAATCTTATAGATAACATTACACAGCGCTATGGGTCTAAAACCATTAGCATCTTCCAGATTATCACCTTTAGGGATTAGAGCATAGAAATTGGAGTTAAGGGCAGGCCATACCTTCTGATTCATCTTGGATTCTTCTACCAGCTCCAGAATCTCTTTTCCCAGGAAGTGTCATCCTGCCTGGAAGAAGTCAACAGTGAAACCATTTGGGCCTGGAGCAGTACCTTTCTTCATTGCTTTCACAGTTTCCTCTATCTCCTCTAAAGTGGCAGCTCTCATCAACGCTTTATTTTGGTCTTCAAATACCAAACGAGGGATGGCAGAGCAAATTTCCTGGATTGCATGAATTCTATCAGCTTGAGGTTCCCTTAATATTTCCTTATGATGATCAATCAGGACCTGTTCGATTTCAGCTTGCTCAACCACTCTGTTCCCATTCTTATCTTTGATAGAAAGAATCATGTTTCTCTGTCTATGTTTGATCATAGCTTGATGAAAAAACTTAGTATTTCTTTCCCCCTCCCTTAACCATTTTATTCTCGATTTCTGACGCCAGAGAATTTCCTCTTGCTTCCTTCTTTCTTCAAGTTTGCCAAGAATTGTTCCTTCCTAGCTGATGCTTTCCTTTGTTCTGCCTTCCAAAATCATTTTCTGTTGGAGAGTTTCCATTTCGTTTTCCAAATTTTGTTTGTCTTCCATAATATTGCCGAAGTCCTGCTTGTTCCAGTTTTTAATTTTCTCTTTTAGCTCTTTAAGTTTTAATTGAAACATACGCATTTTCCCTTTGCCCTGAATCATGCTTTGACACCACCATTCTTCCAGTTTTTTAATAAATGTTGGGTCTCTTAGCCAGAAGGATTCAAAACGAAAAGGTCTTTTTCCTCGGATCACTTTGATGTCCACCTCAAGTCTGATTGGCCAATGATCAGACCCCAGGAAAGGCATTATCTTTGCTTCTACAAAAATATCCTTGTTCATGATACCTTCAGAAATAAGGAATCGATCAAGCATGGAGGCAATTTGATTTTTACCCCCCCTCCTATTATTCCAGGTGCAGATCCCGTTTATAGTCTAGATGTCCACAAGCCTGAGATCATCTATCAGATCATTAAACTTCTCCATAAAGTATTCCATTTTTCTTATTCCTCCCTTCTTTTATTCTAAGGATCTGATTAGGTTAAAATCACCACCAATTATCCAGTCAACATCTGGATATAACCTACGAATGATTTTCATGCTATTTAGGAAGTTTTCTTTTTCTCCTGGAGAAGGAGGTCCATACAACCCTGAAATGACAACCTGCTCTTTAGTTCCTACTATTCTACCAAGGCCAGTAAGGATTCTGCTCATACTAGTCCAACTATCTAAGATGATATCATTCGGGTTCCACAAAATTGCAATACCTCCTGCAGACCCAATGGCATCTTGTCCCGTAACTTCATAATGCATTTTATTCTTGGCCATGAGTTCTTCAATCTGTTGAACCGAAATTTTTGTCTCCTGAAGAATCATAACACTAGGCTTTTCTTTTTTCAATTTTTCTTTCAAATACCTCTGTTTTCCCTTGCTATTCAGGCCTCTTATATTCCAACTGATCACAATCATTTAAAACTTTTGGAAAGAGGGGAAGAATACCTCTGACAGAGGTATCACTTTGCCTGAGTTTATCAAGGTTTCTCCTACAGTCTGGATAGTTTCATTCATCGGCTTCCGCCCTCGTTTCTTGCTGCTTTTGCCAGAGCCATCCATTCCCGCCTGTCCAATCCCTTGGTCAGGTCCTATCATTATCTTTTTGTCGGCGTTCTGTCCATTTTTTTCCTTATATTTCTGAAATACTTCCTTGTACAGTTGTTTCTGTTTCTCAGGTATGAATCTGCTATCTAAATATTTCCATTCTTGGATTAGCTATTTCATGATTCTTTCTTCCTCAATATCACCTTCGGCTTGATTTTCCACCTCCATCGGGGATTGTATTACCAAATCCTCCACCTTTCCTTCCGGCTGTTTTTCAGAACTTCCTCCTAGGTTTATTTCCTTCCCTTTACTTTCACCTGTAATATCCATTGGGGAATTCCCAGGGTCTTCATCATCTTCCAGATTAACTTCATACTCTTCATTTTCATTCTGGAGGGCCTGAAACTTATTTTGGCTTATTGTAATACCAGATTTTCCTTGAGGTTGGGATTTAGTTTTTTCTTGACTTTGTCTCCTTCTTCTTGTGACCCATTGAAAACCTTTGTCAGTCTCCTCCATTTTCCCTGTGTTTTTCTGATGTTCCTCCTGATTTCTTTTCAATTCCTCCTCCTTGTTCAATGGGCATTGTCTAACCAGATGCCCATATTCATGACATTTACGGCATCTAAAAGGGATGTGTTCATAATCTACTGGTTGTTGCCACACTTCGTCGTGATACTCCACCTCAACATGATCTGGGAGGGGTTCGGCTAGATTCATGTAAACACAGATTCTTGCATATGAGTTATATTTACCTCGTCGGGTAGCTTCTGCAGCTTTAACAAAGCTTCCGATTGAGTTTCCTATCCCTTCCAAAATTTCAGGATCCCAGAATTCATCGGGGAGTCCAAACAGCCTGACCCAGATTGGGGCTTCCAACAACGTTTCTTTTTCTGGGATGTATCTCTCCTCCCAGTATTTCATGAATAAGCCTGCGTTATTCATGAAATATGGTCCTTCTTCAAAGACCCTGTTCCTTTCTTCCAGGTTCGTGAAGATGGCTGTGAAAAACCCTTGGGCTCCCAGCTTTAGGTCTATGTGACCCTTCGGTTTTCACCTTTGATCAATCCACCTGTATAACTCTTTCTCCGGAGGCCAATATCCTATGAATTTGCAGATCAGGGCATGATATTTCATGTAGCTGTTATATTCCTCCAGCTTGTTATTAGGGATAACATATCTTGGCCACTTTTGAGCTCGTGGCAGGCATTTTCCTTTCATCCTTTTCTGCCACAGATTGCCCATGACTGGGGCATAGTTTTCCTGCTGATTCTGTTGTATTACATTCGCACTATTCTCCCCCATTACTACGTTCTTGAAGGAGGGGATCTCTCCCCTCCCCGAAGTGTTTTCCATTCCCTCTCAGCTCTTGTCCCTTTAGAAAATAATCCTAACAGGAACATGGAAAATAGCTGCTTACCTGACAAACTGAAGCCCCGCTGTTCTATTCTCTGCCTCGTCCTGACTGCTACACCGGGTCCTCCCACATTCGTCGCCGGCCCGATCCGTCAGCTGCACATCTGCAAACCTGCAAACCCTAGCAGTTCGCCGCCGCGCAGACCGTCTGGTATCAATTCATAGCCAAACCAAGTTGATCTTAGGTAACTCCTAAGGGTTTCAAGATTCTAATCCCCTTAGTTAGACCATTATTATTGATGTTATTATTAATATTTACATTATTAATTAAATTAATAGTCACGACATCGTGATATTACGAATAATATTAATAATAACACTATTATTATTATTATTAAAATTCATGTAACTAATATTAAACACATAATATTAAAATTAATACTAACATCAATAATAATAATATTAATAATATTATTAACATCATTAATAATATTAACAATACTATCTCGCTATGAGCATTCCCAAGAGTGAGTGTTCCCTCACCTCGATATGATGTCAACTCAAAAAAAAGGAGGTTGTGGATCACATTATATTTGGCACATTATCTATACTTCCACCACTTCATCAATCATGCCGGGAAGTCAACACAAAGTTAAACGTTGTTTGAATATTGTAGACGACATATGGAGATACATGAGGACTCAACATGAGAATTCTATCAGATTGGCATAGGTGGAGGAAAACATTGGTAGTATAGACCACAAGATGACTATTCTATCCCGGAGATAAACAAACATTTCCTTCTTCTCAGATGAGGGTAGTGACCAACCAACATTGATGCTTGGATATTTTCCCAAGATGACTCACTGATTTTTTGCTTGTAGCACTTGTAATCTATCTTTTCTTCTCATGTCTATGTATGTCAAGATCTGGCACAACCAACCTATTTTTATAAATTTCTATTTACAAGATGCTCTAGTTAGAGGAGGTCTTAACAACCTCAAGACTCTGAACTTTTGTTATTGGTCTGGTTTCCCTTGAAAAAGACCATTAGAAAAAACGTTTTTCTTTATGTAATCGTCATTTGATAATGCAAAGTGTCTAACTTCAAAAAGGAAAAAAATACATTAACAATATTATGTTATTAAATGTAATATATTAATTATAACATAAAACCAATATTAATATCACTAATATAATATTGGTATTATATGAAACAAATCATCGTATTGTTATTATTAGTAGTAGTAATTCCAATGCGAATAATATTAAAAGCACAAGACTAACATTAAATAATGATAATTTTAATATTAATAATAATTTTAGTAGTAACATCATTAATAACATTAATAATGTTACATTATTAAATGTAATACACTAACTATAATATAAAAACACTATTGATATCATTAATACAATAATAATATTATATGTAAAAATTCATCCAATTATAATATAATAATATTTGTTTTGTTCAACTATGGTTCATGGTCATTTAGTGGCTGCTACATCCATGGGTAATAATCCAGGCAGATCCACCTAAAGGGATCTACCCACTGATTTATTTGGTCGGGCATAACCCCAAGGGCGTCGAGTAAATTTTACCCCATGACCTCCCAAATTGGTAAGGAACTTAGCAACGAGAACTCGACCAATTGAGCTATC
>APFE030818962.1:0-21894 GCA_000404065.3 Pinus taeda | reverse complement strand
AGATCATCGTAGGACATCAGTATCCTTCCGCAACGATGGCCCAGAGTGAACGAGAACCTCGCGACACTGTCACAAGAGTGCATTTGTTCTTGGCAATGGATGGATTTTAGGGATCGTTGCAAGTCATTAGTATCCTGCCTATGACGATATCCCAGAATGCACTAACGCCTCATGACGTCATGTCTGAGTCTCATTGTTTGACCTATAACGACCCAAATATGGTGAATTAGTTCAAACAGAATACTTATGGGTGGTTCCGGAGCTGGTTGTTGGGTCAAATAAGTTCACCTCTACTCATTTGAGATCGTGGTTCCACTTTTTGAGTAGCCTCCCTTGAAGATAAGCTTCCTCTCCCCCCATTTATGGAGACTCCTCCTCTTATAAAAGCATCCTCCATGACTATGATCGGCTAGTTTTTAGGAGTGCCAGTTCTTAGTTAGCTACTTCTTGGTGTTGATTGTTGATAGCTTAGCAACAGTTTGTGAGGTATGAGAATAGCCTTTCATGTTGTGGATTGAAAGTGTAAAATGGTTTTGTAAGAAGGAAGCCTTGTTGTGGTTGCCTTAGTTTCATACTTGTGCTTTTTGGTGAGAGAGAGAATCATCAGTCTTTCTGGGAGACCTTCGAGAGTGAATGCTTATGGAGACATACTGATTGGACCCTTGAAGGAAGCTTACGGCGTCAAGGCATGGTTGTAATATTTACTATCGTTTACATTAATACAATCAATGGTTATTTCCTATATCATTTATGAAATGCATGCTGATAGATTATGATTACTTGAATCTATAAGTAGATAATTCGTTGTTGTGCTCTATTATGCATTTGGTCATTTTCATATGTTGTTTTAGGTGAATCATTCATTAAGGAAAAGAAAGTAATAGTTGAAGTGATGTGATGAAGACTTCATCAAACACTGGTATAAGGTAGGCCTCTTCAATGATAACTATTTAAGGAATTAGCTATTGTCTTTGTCTTGATGTGACTAGACCCAGCTAGGGCTAGAGGGGTTGTCCCTGTCCGCAGAGGGAACTTACCTGCATCACAGGGGCATGCCACTTGGGAGGCCATGTCTCTAACACTGTAAAGATCACGTCATCAGTGGCTATGAATGGGACCTTTTTCCATTGCTACACCAAATCCTTTCGCGCCCTAGTATAGATGTTGTGCATGTACACCTTGAAGTCTGCAAAACTCTGCAGACTATTGTGCACCATGGGGGAGAGGCATGGCCTCCTATTAATCCACATTCGGATGCTCGCCTCCATGACCACCCAAAAAATCTTGTTATTGCGAATCTGTTTCGTGTCCATGGTGGCCCAGAGCAAAGCATACTTCACGGCCTCTATTAAGTCTTAGTCGATGCTTGGGAACTGGTTATCCTTCGGCAATTCTCCTGCTACTAGCAAGATGGATAAGAGAAACCATGTGTAGTAGAAGGTCTTACCCTATTCCTAGGCCTCCTAACAGTTGAGAAAAAATTCTTCACAGAGTAACTTGGCCCAGTTGAACTGGACCACCTCCACACATTGTTCATCCAGTGCAACCACCGACATTGGTACTTCATCAGTGCAACATTTCTGATTACTTTACCGGCCAAGAGTTGGGTGGCTACGCACACCCCTTTATCCTTTATACTGGCGATAGCATAACCCCTCATTTTCTTCTCGAGCTTATATTTTTCCTTCATGGTCTCTACGAGAGCCAAATCGCTGCTTTTCCCTCCTATCGTCACAGGGTCCTTTCACTTGCAGGGAAGGCAAGAAATTCTGTGGATGAGATCTATTGTGACAGGAATAGGCTCCTCCAGCCATAAGTACCCATGCACCAGGTAGAGCAGTTACTTGATGACAAAAATGGTGATGGGCATGCAATGGAAATGTGGTATCCATAACAAATGAAGCAACCCGGCCCTTTCCACACCGCGTACCCATTTTCGTGGCTCTAGAATTATCATTGACCCCTTCGTATTCTATTTCATCAGGCTTGCCATTTCTAAGTGTGGTAACTTCTCACTTTCCACGAGATCCCAGTCTTCAAATTTTAGGGTGGGTACGCATCCTAGGATTGAGCCCTCAAAGGTAATTCCATCGGGGAGGAGCGGGGTTTGGAGTGCACCCTTTGTTGCATCCAGATCCTTTGGTATTTTGGTTTTCCCTTTTCACGGAGGGATATACTCGGGCAATTTCACTATAGAGTGCAATGGTTGGATGTCTTCCTCCACATCTTCTTCTTCTTCTTCTTCATATTTTTCAATGGTGACTACCTTGCCTTTTTCTTCCATTGATAACTTACTATGCCCTAGATTCCTCGGGGACATGCGTACCAGTCCCATTGCCTGCTTATCTTTCTTCAGCCTCGGTGTACGAGGTGATTTAGGGATTTATATCACAACCCCAGTGCCTTGAGGAACATCGTGGACCATGGGGGTCTACGCAACCTTGCCATTGGTTCCTTCTCTAATGCCCATCCCATCCTTAGTGGCCATCATCATTTCTACACTGTATGTAGTCTTTTGTGAACTTAAGAGCTCTATTATCACTCGGCTTTCAACACTCTACACTCTATTCAATTGCTCAACTCTTAATTGACCAAGTGTTATCTGTTGGCTAGCACTTGGAGTTTTATAGAGCCCTTTGAATTCAAATTCTACCGTTGCCCCCAATTTTGGGCAATCAATGCTTTCTTCACAATAGATTTTCCAAAATCTTGCCCATTACTCCTGCCTTAAATGCCCATCTCCCGCTCCATTTAGCCTCAAAGTGGACATCCCATCATGAACAGTGACACCAACGGTCACTTCCCAGCCCACGCACTCAGCACCGCATCCCTCCATGCACGGGCATGAACCTTGTGACAGGCTCTTCTTGTGCACACATATCAGAGCGCACAGCTCCCAGGCAGAATAAGTTATAGTCCCGTGCTCCCTTTCATCTACCTAGAATGCTAAGATTGTTCTTCCTACAGCTAGTTAGGTGGTTTCACCACCTGTGCCAGGCTCCATCTCGCCCTCCAGTATAGTTCGCGTAAAATCCTCATCTGTCATTACGGTGATAGGCACCGTGCGCTCTACTATTTGTAGTGCACTCCCTTAGTTATTGTGTTTGGTGATTTGCAGTCCTAGCCACAGTAACAGACTAATTAATTCTCAACGATGATCTTCTAATTCATTAGTATGATCATCCACACTTTTCCTTGTCATCTTTGGTTCATCGACAAGACATGCTCCCTTGATCTCGATTTCTACCCTCTTGACAATGCTTTTCTTCCTTAGTCGTACTCGGTCCTTTTCAAGTTCATGAAGTCTAAGGTTCCTTTGCCGAATGGCTTCCTGAAGTCTTATGTGTTCTACTTCAAGTAGCTGTGTGTTTTCTTCGTCCTGGGCTTCGTGCACTATTGCACCTACAAGTGCTATTACGTGTGGATTAATATTTGCATGCTCCTTAGAGATTATCATCCCTACTTCATCCCACAACCTTGGGATTGTTTTCGCAGTCAAGGTTTTTCACATGGTCCTATAGGCCCATCGAACTGCTAGTACAAGTAGGTCTTAGTCAGTGTGTCTCACCTGGTGAACCTTGTTCAACACTTCTCACACCCTATCGAATGCTTCTCCATGGATAATATTTAGCATGCTTCGCCTTTCTTGCTGCTGCGGTTTGTTATGATTCTCTATTCTGGGAGTGGTGTGCACTTGTGTGGGCTACAGATCATATGTCTGTACCCATCAGGAAAGGTGGACGCACAAGTTGTTTCGCCCCTCATAAACTTCTCTTATCCATAGCTGAGGTTTTCCAAATCGTAGGAACATTATCCTTCTGCATCTGTGACAATCCTCAAAACTTCTCTGATGCGTACCCCACCACTTTGCGGGCTTTGCCCACAACGCCCATTTCAGAGCATCAAACCACTGCTATTCTGGCACTACACTTTCGAATTTGTTCAAGAATTCATCCACTACTGTCAACTCATCATACACATGAAAATCCCTTACCTCTATTGTCACGCAGCGCAGTGATCTAACCATCATGTTGCAATTTAGCATGGTTACCTCGTGTAACCGATTCTGCCATTGTTTCGTTTCCTCATCCAAATTTGATGTGCAGGAGCTTTCGCGCTCCCATGAAATCCGACCATCCACTGTAGGATTCACCCAATCCTATTCCCAAGTGGTTATTTTGTAGATATAGTCTAGCTCATCATTGCTCTCTTCATCACGCACTGGCTCTGTGTAGCACGCTACTTCCGCAAGGTCTAAAGGCACCAGTACGCGTAGTGACCTTTTCTCAAAAATAATTTTGCACTTCTTCAGATTTATGACTTCATTCATATCAGTGGCCCAATCTATTCCCAATAATGCAGGATACAGATTGCTATCATCGACAATCTCTATCACTTCAAAATCTTCCAGTGCGCTCGCACCTTCAATATCCACCATTACTCCTTGCAATATTCCCATGGGTAAGATATTCTACTAGTTAGCTATTCATAATTGAATAGTAGACCATTATAACGTGCATCTTCCCATGTGTTCCCAGGTTTGTTTTGGTAGTACATTCACGTCTGATTCAAGATCTAGAATTACCTGATCCATTTCATACTCTCCAATTTGCACAGTCATTCTCATTTCCCTTCCTGTATGCAATGCATGCTTTCCAAGTTTCTAGACCATGCGCGCTTCTCCTCACCCTGTGCACCTAGTGATAAGCTCTTGTAGTCCTTTTATAGCCTTGCTGTCATGTAGTAGTTTCATGCATGTCTCTAGAAAGGTAGTGAGCATTGAAGGATCCATCCCCGATTCTAGTTGATCCTTACTACATGAAGCGAAGGCCTTTGTGAATCTCTTCTTAGCTTCCATGAATGTTTCCTTCGCGCACTCCAAATCAAATTTAGGTTCCTTTGTAGGAGCCTTGTGAACCCACACACTTTCTTTAGGTTGCTTACCTTTGTCATCTCTTGTCGTGATACCGTTTTTGAGCACTATGTTTACATTCTGGTCTTCTTCGCGTGGCTCAGACGTCATCATTTGCAAATTCTGAGTTGGAGGAGGCTAGAGTACCCCTTTTTCGTGCAACCTTGCTATCAATGTAGGGTAGTCTTCTGCCCCATGATCAAACTGAGTACATTATAAACATGATGTTCTCGTTAGAATTCTACAATCGTGGGCATAGTTCCCTGCCCTCCACAATTGTAACAAATTAGTTGTCCGTGACTGATTCTTGGTCCCATTCCACCTCGACGACGTCCATGCCACTGAAATCCAATGTGCGTGATTACTGCATTTGGATCGAGGGCAAGTGTTTTGGTCTATACCATATAGGTAGGAATCCAATCCATCATTGGTTCACAGCTTCTATAGGTGCGTTCATCATGGCCTACTAACTTGTAGAAATTACAAAACAATTGCTGGGACGTCTACGTATACTTCTGTAATAGATAACAATTATCCATAGTGTTTTTTCCTCCTATCTAACAAATCATGCACCATAGTGTAGGCACTATGCTCAGTCCTTCTTGTGCCTTAGGTCTTACTGGCATTGGCCCTCCTCCTACCAAGTAATTCATGAAAACTGGACAATGGTCCTTGTCATGCCCTTGGCCTTTGCATTTTATGCACCATACCTCCTCACGTGCCTCTAGCCGAGCTGTCCTGTCCTATTTCAAATTTTGCATTTCCAGATACAAATTTTGCAGTTGCATGTGGATTTGTTGGACTCCCATACCAAGATCTTATATATGGGTATCATACAATCTCATTTCCATCTCCAAAGCTTCAGTCTAGGTGAAAAGATTTTGTTGTGACAGCGTCGTCCTTAAATGCGATGTTAGTGATGCTACAAACCAGGCGTGGTGCTATCCATCCGTCAAAGTCATATTAGCTTTTCGAATCATACTCTTGAGCCTTTGGTACAGATCCCAGGGGGTCTTGCCTAGGAGCATTGCGATATCCTTAAACCTAATAATTAATTGTGTCTCTGACTTTGGCATGCAAAATTCTCGGTTCAACAGCCTGGATTTCTGCAATTCCTGCATTTGGATGGTCATTAGAATGCTTAATGTACCATGTTAATGTGTGATCCTGCACTATGCTTACCAATGTAGCCTTCTTTATATTGTCGTCCATGACTCCTTGTGCTTCCCATACCACACTTACGACGAACTAGAATTGTTCCAGATCTTCATTCCCTACTCATCTAAATATGAGTAGCTTGATCGCACTCAACATACTGAACTATGGTGGTGGTGGAGGTGGGGTGGGTGGAGATGGAGGTGAAGATGGTGAGGCAAGTGGCTGTGTAGGTGGAGGTGGTAAGCGAAGAATCCGTTTCCTTATCAGAATGACCGCGCTTCTCTGAGAAACTTTCATCATCTCTTCCTCGCTTTCCAGCAAGGGTGAAATCAAGGGAGTAGTTTCTAATTCTTCACTACTTCCATTCCCGTAGATCTTCCCACTTTGTGTAGTCCCAAACATTAATTTATTCACATAACCCACTTTTCACACAATAGCATCTTAATCCAAGTGTTTAGAGATTTAATGTACTTACCTCATGGTCCTTTGAGGAAGCATCATTCCACCTCGCTGTAGTTGACTATTGTGTCTACTTCGAACTCGGTGATAAACCCTCTTATAATTCGATCGAGCCAATGGTCCACAGTGCGTGCAATCTTATCTCCTGATGCTTCTAGTCTGCACACTAATTCTGGAGTCCACACGATTGGTTTGACGAGCCTACACCTTCCACGACTGTCTGCTAGCTTCATGATCCACTCATGTAGCTAAAAAGGAAAGGATGCAAAGAAAATTTCGTGGATTTACGTATATAAGTAGTGCTCCAACCACTATTCCTTAGATACTCACAAATTCCTATTTTCCAATGCTATGAACTCTTGAATCTTCTTGTCCAACCAGCCTTCAATTTCTTTCTTTATTGGATTCCCATGACACGACATCAGACATCCCTTATGCAGATTTGGGTCCCGACAACGGAACCATTTGTTGGCTTATTGGGGTATAACCCAGGTTCAAAGCTGATTTAGATAAACAAATCCCAGTACTACTGGCCCTTTCGGCAACATTCCATAGATCGTGAACTGATATCTCACCCAAAGTAGTATGGGAGGGTGCTAGAACTAGGCTTCCACACCCTAGAGAGGTCTGATGATTTTCAGTGGTCTGGAGTTTGACCCTGTACGCACATTGCTATATAGAAAACAATATAATTAAGAAGGAAATAGCACAAGAATAGATACATAATATTTGGAATCAAACTTCCCTTTATTATTCTTCTTCCTTGGTTAGAGACTCGACACACTCAGCTGCAAGGGTCCATGCACTCAGTTGCAAACTGTACTAGGCCTCTACGCACTCAACTGTAGAGCCTCTTCCTACTACCATGACCCAAAGCACTTAGACCTTTACTCTATGCTTGCTATCCTCTAGACTCCATTCCTTTGCTTAACTACTTTACATCTTAGAGCCTCGCTCTATTTATACATCCAATGGTCCACTGACCATGGGTAGGCTGACACTACATTCAAAACTTAGGGTGGACAATCCTATGAATCTAGCATGTAATTCGTGCTCCGCACCCATAGTTCGTGGAGTCTTTACAACAATAGCACTCAAAACTTGGCCTTTGAGCCCCAAAACATGTTGTGGGGCGATTCCATGCCCAACAGGGAGGTTGCACAAAAGGTGGAACAACCATCTGAAAGGAGAGATCTGAGCTCATCTGATCCAACAACCAACCTTAGGATCACCCATTGACAATTTGTTAAAACAAACTCTCCAAAATTTTATTGTCGCAAGTGAAACACAGGGATAGAGCGATGACGTATCTAGGCTTAGTTCAATCTTGACCATCTTCATGGGTGGAATAACTGATGACCCATGACGACTGAAAAACATAGGTTAAAAATGGTCTACTCCAAGAGCAATGAACTGAGGTATTCTTCCTGATCTAACAAGGAAGACATTGACACATATTTTGCAACATGACACAAAGTAGATGTCAATAACATGGACCAACAGTGTCCGGGATCAAGGGAACACGAGGTCGGTGACAAAATACTATGTAACACACATGGGTACATATGCACTATAATGTTGAGTCATATCAAGTGTAAGTCAAGTCTCAATAGTGGATGTAACAATCATAGAGTAGGTGAAGAATCATGAGGGTAGTTGAATGGTCACAAAGGGGACATTAAGGGTCACCCCACCCTTTGCTATAAAAAGTCCTGCATAACTCATTGTATAGGCTTTTGGTCAGCTAAGCTTCTACTAAGACTATCTTGAAGAAGGCTTAGATAGTATTGTAACGTGCCTTGGCTTCTCCACTGCATGGAGCTAGTACATATCTTTGGAGGAGTAGGCAGATGTGGTTGTAATGTTTCACTAATGGAGCTAGCATGTTTACTTAGATGTATTGTATGATTGGAACTTACACTTTTATATAATAAGAGCCATCACATTTTCATGCATATGTTGTTATTGTAGCTGGACTACTTCAGATGCCTTAATGATATATGTTGTTTAACTTACATATTTGTATATGAACTGATTCGCATGCAACTATATGAATCTTGTTCTTAATGTTCTGTATATCTTGTTAATGTTGTCACTATCCATGTTGACTACTCTGCTAGACACCAGATAGACGTTTCACATGAACCTTGCTGTAACAACCGTTGCACTCATTCAGACTGATCCATAAGTGTTGTGCGTGTTATCTTACCTTGTATGGTTTGGCTACTGCATCTGAGTGGACTGCTCCACCGGAAGCTATGTATGTCCTTTTGTGTTGTGTGTTCCTAGCCAAGTTGGGACTGATCCCTTTCAACCTAGAACTCACCTTCACCCTTCTCTCCCCCTTTTTTTTAGAACCTCTCATACATCTTCCTTGATTCACTACAGTAGTCACACCCTTGCTTTTGACAAAGTTATCCTACTTGCCCCTTATGACCCAGTACTGGGACTCCTACACCAAATGATATGAGGTCTAATTTAGGCTTCTTACCAACGAGATCCCCTTGACATGTTGGGAGGTCTAGTATTGTCAACCCCATGTGAATCAATGAGCAGAAGTTGAACATCATAGATGCCATCTGATTATTGCTCAATGGTATAAGGAGTTAACAGACGTGAGAGAAACTATCGATGATGTTAATGGCTCTCAAGGTACTCAAGTACAATCTGTATGGTGTGAATAAAGGAGTTTATGTCGAACAACACACAAAATATTTTGGTCAAAGGCCAATGATGTAAACATATCACCAATATTGAGTAAACTTTGCATTGATGTTTGCAAGTACCAAGGTACCAATGGGTGTTTCTATGTCAACTTCCTGGATAATGTGTTGATGTTGACAGGAAGTGACCAATCACAGAAGGGCCTTAATGTATCCCCCATCAATGACATGAAATGGGTATCATGATTGAGACAGAATGATGCTGATATGGAACTAGATCAGGAAAGGAAAACATTAAATGAAGGCTTAAGAGTATTGTAACGGATATAAGCTAAATGACTTCTCTTGAACACAACAGTGACACTAAATGAAGTTCGTAGCATTGACCCAAAATAGAAATGGAGGCTCTAAAAAATGGTATGACAACCAAAAGACAAGAAAATTACCAACCCAATGGCCACTGAGATGAAGTGGAAGAGCGTCATGTTCAATAGAGAATCACTACCATTAACAAATGGAGTACCCTGTTTTTCCAATTTACCAACCATATTGGTTAGTACCTCTTTATTTTTTAAAACGCTTGAGGAGGATAACATATACTTGATCTGTAATTCTATCCTTCAAATGAATCCCTCTAAAAATATTTAACAAACCTAGAGAATGATTGGTTTGGTACTGTTTTTGCTTCTAGAGATAGCCATAGATTGCTTACAAGACAAGTGACTAGAACATCTATATTTTCGTGTGTCTCATACGATTCCCAGGAGGCTGAAGACATCACATATATTTTGAACCTATATTTATATATATACAATAAATAGCATGGATTGTTTCATTCATCTAAGGACATAATCCATGTATTTCTAGTACTCTTTCACATATACAACTCACAGAAATATATCTATAAACTGGTGGAGGTCAAGTAGTTTGAGGACCTACAAATTAGTCACCTTTGGCAGAGCAATGAAAGAAGAGAAGGAGATAGAATATTTCATCATATAGAGCTTGAAACATCAATATTTCTACACTTATCTAAGTTAAATATAGGCATAGTAAATGAAATGGGACTGGGTGCGATGATTCATGGAGTGAAATTTTAAAGATATAATCTCAAAGATCCATATAGGCATGTGCATTAACGAGTCAACACAAATGAATCTGTAAGAACATGTGAAACATTTCTACCAGCTATAATTACTTGAAATCATAGAGGAAACATGAACATAATGGAACTTGAACAAAGATGTAACATATTGTAATACTCAAAGTTAAGAATCACCATCATTTCATTAATAGTCTGAAAGATGAAAATCTTGAAGTCATACAGTCTCAAAAATAAAATGTAGTTAATCTTTAGGAATCAGAACCATTTCTAAGTGTTTCTTCCACCCTTTTATAAGGAGAGGGAGAACATGGAAATTAGTTACAAAACATCTCAAGCTAGAGCTTCTAATGGTCGACATGACTAGCTATCTTGACGTGTAGTCTCTGTCACCTCTAATTATCACAACAGAAAGGTACTTTTCCTAGAAATAAAACAGAATAACAATAGCGATAAAAATCAACAAAACATAATTAACAAGTGAACTGAAATGATGGTCCTATAAAAATATCTCCATGCCACTCTCTTTACTTGCCTCTGGTCCAACCACACTTCTGCTACATTATGCCTCATGCTCTCTTGGCGAGTTCCCTATCGCTTTCGGTCTCAATAGTTTAACTTATGCACTTATAGGAACCCGAAAGTGGTTCTGCATAGTGGTTTTACACTTAGGCATTTTCTCCTTGTTTTCTAATTTTCAAAGGTAACCTTCAATCTACTCTAACTTTCGATTCTCAAGTCCATATGGGGAGTTCTCTATACCGTTGGAAAGTTGCTTCAGAGAAATTTCCAATGGAAAGGATCTAATTTAGTTTTAAGTGCTTATGTGGCATTAGAGGCTAGCTCCAAACGTCTCTAATCCCTTTCCCTCTTTGTACAACTATAACTCTGACAACACTAGCTCCACCTAGGGATGGGGCATTGCATTGCAATGTGTCAAGAACTTGCATTCTGTGAACTTCTCTTTTTTGGGCATGGAGTCTTTTAAACAAGTGATTTTTTTTTTTAAATGAGATTTTAAACAAAAAACTAGAAATTTCATATGATAATTACAATGTACACACTGATATTTACAATGAGTGAAAGATAGGTACCTTTAACTCTAGAAATAGATTTTGAGGAACTAACCATTTACTAGCAGCTCCAACAATTCACCTTTCATATTTTTTAGTAGATACATATTATTTTCTTTTTCCTCTGAAATTTTGAAAGGGATGAACCAAATTGAATAAAATTTTCTCTGTTTACCTTTTTCTTCCCATCGGAGAACTAAATCTCTTGGTTGAAGAGGTCGACGCTTGGCCTTTTTGTCAAATAGGGATTTCATCTTTTGTTGGTAATTTTCCAATTTAGCCCCCACCTATTCCATGTTTTCATGAAGCTCAGCCAATTGGTTTATACTTCATGTCAAAGAAGTTTTATCCTCCTCAGCTTCTTGTAGTAACTGCACCAATGGCATTGCTAATTGGATTGGGAAGACTGCAGCCTTACCATACACTAGCTCGAAAGGTGATTTTCTAGTGGAATGCTTAGGGGTCACTCTGTGTTGGGAGCGGGATCCCCCAAGGGTGGTTTTGGGGTTAAAAGTCGATGTAAATTCAATTTTTATAATATAATTGTAAAGACTCCACATTTTGTGGTCGCAGAGCATGAAGGTGTTATGTGTCAAAAAGGGTAGTCCGCCCTTTGTTTTGTAAAGTAAAGTCAACTATATGAGACCTACCCATGGTCCACAGACCATGGCATCGTATAAAAAGAGCTAAGCTCTAAGTAGTTTAGGCATCAATCAATAGAATAGGAGATCATGTAATAGAGTGATAGCACCGAAGAAGAAGTCTAAGCCTTGGGTCGTAGTGTAGATAGAGGCTCTCCCGCTAAGTGCAAAGAGGCCTAGGGTAGAAATCTGTAGCTGAGTGTGCAGACCCCTGCAGCTGTGTGCACGGGGTGGACAGGGTCTGTAAACATTTGGAATATATTAATAAAAGGAGTTATTCTGCAATTTCTATGTCTTTGTTCTGTTTATGTGCTTGAATATTTTACGTATGAATTTCCTTTATTATGCTAATATGATGCATGAATGAATGCATTTACATTAAATAATCGAATGTAATCACGAATATCTACTTACGCAACATTAACTTTGAGTATTTGATGAGCTAAGAAAATCACTTAGGATAATTGGGGAATCTACACGGCACGCTCCCATAGCAGTGCAAAACTACCTAAGCCATAGATTAGGGATGCACGAAGGTCAATCGTACCCTTTCGTAGTGGTATAGAAGGATGGAATAAAGGTTTTTCCTTGCAAGCCCTAGGGCAATGCTGCCTACGCGGAGGCAGGGATAGAAGGAATCTAACGACATCACAACCATCTCAGGGTGCAAAAACTTGGTTCCAGCATCCCCCCATACTGCTTCGGGTGAGACTTTGGTTCGTGCTCTACGGGTTGATGCTGAAAGGGCTAGTAGTGTAGGGATTTGTTTGGCTAATCAACAATGAACCTGGGTCATTCCCCCTCAAGCCAAAAAATGGTTCCGTTGGCGGGACCGGAATATGCATAAGAGATGTGTGATGTTCTATCACTGGAATCCAACTAAGAAAGAGATCAGAGACTAGTTGGATAGAAAAATCAACGAATTCGCGATGTAGGAGAATAGGAACCCACGAATGACAAAGGAACAGTGGTTGGATAGATGCCTGTATACAGAGATCTATGAGATCTTTTTCTACTCCCTACGTTGGCTTGAGGGGGCCTGACCCAGGTTCAGTGTTAATTAGCAAAACAAATCCCTACACTACTGGCCCTTTCGGCATTAGCCCATGAAGCACAGACTGAAGTCTCACCCGAAGCAATATGGGGGGATGTTGGCACTAAGTTTTCACACCTTGAGATGGTTATGATATTGTCTCATTTCTTCTATCCCTGCCTTCACGCAGGTGGTTTCGCTCTAGGGCTTGCAAGGAAAATTCTCTATTCCAGTCCTCAATACCTTCGTGAAAGTATATGATCGATCTTCATGCAGCCCTAACCTGAGGCTCGGGAATTTTCGCACTGCTATGGCACCATGCCATGTAGATTCCTCAATTATCCTAAGTGATTTTCTTATCTTTCCAAATTCTTAAAGTTATCACCACGTAGTAGATATTCATAATTGCATTTAATTATTCAATGTAATTGGATTCATTCGCACATCATATAAACATAATAAAGGACATTCATACATAATATATCCAAACCCATCAGTAGAAAAAAGACATAGAGATTGTAAAATAACTCCTTTTATTAATATCTCCAAAGTGTTACAGACTCCGTCCACCTTGCACACACAGCTGCAGGGATCTACACACTTAGCTACAGACTTCTACCCTAGGCCACTGTGCACTCAGTTGCATAGCCTCTATCTACACTAGAACCCATGACTTAGACTTCTCCTTCATAGGTATCACTCTATTACATGATATACATTCTATTCCTTGATTGATTCCATTAACTACTTAGAGCTTAGCTATTTTTATACAATCCCATGATCCGTGGACCATGAGTAGGTCTCTTACAACCGACTTTACTTTACAAAACTAAGGGAGGACTACCCCTTTTGACACCTAACACCTTAGAACTCTGTGACCACAAAATGTGGAGTCTTTACCATTATATTACAAAAATTGACTTAACATGGGCTTTTAGCCCCAAAACTACCCTTGGGGGATCCCACTCCCAACACCTTCCTTATTGAGCTATATGAGTGGATCGTGAAGCTAGCAGATAGCCAAGGAAGGTGAAGAATTAGCATTCCTACTGTGTGGACCTTGGAGCTAGTGCAAAGGTTGGAGGCATCAGAGGATAAGATTTCACGCACTGTCGATCATTGGCTCAATCACATCATAGGAGAATTTGTGACTAAATTCACAGTTGACACCTTAGTCAGCTATAGCGACGTGGAGCGGCACTTTTCCAAAGGACCATGAGGTAAGTACATAAAATGTTTGAATACCTGGATTAAAATGCTATTATTTGAAAAATGGGTTATGCAGCTACCTCGATGTTTAGGACTATGCGAAGTGGAAAAACTTACAAGAATGAAGGAAAAAAGGGTCTAAATTATAGTCCCCTGATTTCACCTCTGTGAGGTGATGAAGAAGGGATAGAGAATCTTTCTCCATGAATTGATATTCAGTTAATAAGACAAGTATTTCCATAAATACTACCTCTTCCCCCACCACCTCCGACTTCACCACCCTCACCTCCAACTTCACCCATACCGCCTCCACCTCCACCGCGGTTCAATATGGAAAATACAGTGAAGTTTCCTTCGTTCAAAGGCTTGGGAAATGAGGACTCCGACCATTTCTAGTTCGTTGTGACGGCTGTATGGGAAGATCAAGGTGTTACAGATGATCATATCAAGAAGGTGATAGTGGTAGTGCTCTACAAAATCGCACGCTAACTTGGTATATTAAGTACTCTAATGACAACCCGAATGTTGGAGTAGCACACATCTAGGTAGCACTAAATAGGGAATTTAGTAGGCCTAAATCTAAGGTGCAGTCGACTGTGGGATTCAAAGAGATCATGATACAACAAAGCGAGACACCTTAAGAACTAGATCAGAGGATGAAATGTACAATCCACGAAGCAAACATGAATTTGATAGATGGACAACATCACGAGTGGTTTGTAGCTTCACGACTACCACACTTAAGGAGTGCGCTGTTGCAATAGAAGATAACAACTTAGGTAAAGGCCTTCGATATTGCCATGAGACTAATTGAAACTCCAATGTAAGATCCTAATCTAGGAGTTCAGCAGATCCATGCATAGCTGTAGAATCTATGCCTTGAGATGCAAATCTAAAATAGGATGGGACGGTTCAACCAGAGGTATGTGAGGAGGTATGGTGCTTGAAATGCAAGAGTCAGGTTCATGACAAAGACCACTGCCTAGTCTTTGCAAACTATAATGTAGGAGGGGGATCGATGCCTTTAAGGCTAGAAGCTCAAGCAAGACTTAGTGCAAGGCCTAGATTATGGTGTGCTATTTGTCAGGCAGTTTAAAAACATGCCACGGATAATTGTCACTTGCTATAGAAGTTTGTATAGACACCGCAAGAGTTGTTTTGCAACTTTTGTAGGTCAGTAGGGCATGATGAGTGTACTTGCAAGAGATATGAAATGATGATGGATAAAACTCCCACCTATAGGGTTCAGGCCAAAATGCGGCCCCTTGACCAGAGCACAGGAATGGCGCAAACAAGATTTTAGGGGCACGGAAGAGTTCGAGGTGGAGGAGGACCAGGTAGGGGTTGAGGGCAGTTGATTTGCTACAATTGTGGAGGACCAGGAAACTATGCTCGCAATTGCACTAATCCAATGCATCTATTGTGCAATTATTGCACACTCTTTGATCATGGAATGGAAGAATTTCCTACACTGATAGCTAGGATACATGACAAAGGGGAGCTACCACCTCCGCTGACTCAAAACCTACAAATGATGAGATATGATCTATGCGAAGAGGATCCAAATGTAAATATAGTGCTAAGAAGTGGAATTGCGATAGGAGATGACAAGGGGAAACATTGAGACGATAGTACATGGGTTCGCAAAGCCTCGGGAAAGGAGGCAGAGTTCAATTTGTAGCATGCATGTGAAACCTTCATGGAAGCTAAGAAGAACTTCATTGAGGCCTCCACCTCAGGAAGCAAGGATAAGCCTAAGCAGGATATGGACCACTCTATGCTCACAAATTTCTTGGAAACCCATATGAAGTTATTGCACAACAATAAAGCCGTGAAAGGATTACAAGAACTCATCAATAGATGTGCTAGAGCTATGCCAGGTGAACCGCGTGTAGTATGAAAGATTGGCAAGCATAAAACAAGGATGGGATGGGAGATGAAAATGATTGCACAGATAGGAGAGTATGAAATGGAGCAGGTCATTTTGGACCTAGGGTCAGATGTGAATTTCCTACCAAAGCAGACTTGGGAGAGAACCGAGAAACCTTCACTACAATGGTCTCTTATTCAACTTAGGATAGTGAATCAACAAAATATCATCCCCATGGGGCAACTGTAGGGGCTGACTGTGGATATTGAGGGAGCAAGTGCACTGGCTGATTTTGAAGTAATAGAAATAGTGGATGATAGCAATCCCTATCTTGCACTCCTCAAAATTGACTGGGCTACTGATATGAATGGGGCAATCAATTTGAAGAAGCAAAAGATGATCTTTGGGAAGAAATCTCCGCAGGTAATAGTACCCCTCGATCCTGTTGAAGGATAGCACTATTCTGAACTTGTCGATGATTATGCCAGTGATGATGACCTAGACTGTATCTATAAGATAACTATGCAAGAACAATATTGGGTGAATCCCACCATGGATGGATGGATTACATGGGATCATGAGACTTCCTACACTTCGAACTTTGATGAAGAAATAAAACGCTGGCAGAATCAGTTACATGAAGTAACTACGTGAAGAGGCAACATGATGATCCAGTCCTTGCGTTGTGTGTCATCAGAGGTAAGAAATCTGTCTACTTATGATGGTCTGAATGAGGTAGATATCTTTTCGGATGCATTTGAAAGGGAGGTACCAAAAAAGTGGCGCTTCCAAGCATTGGACTGGCCACTGCGCACTACGCTCACAATATGGTGGGGTATGCACAAGGGAAGCTTCGATGATTGGTGTGAATGTAGGAGGATGACGAGAACATGATTTGGGAAGCCTAATATATGACTGAAAGACAAGTATGATGGGCAGAATGATCTACGCACACATCTAGCTAAATGGACCCAAGCTTATGGAGAAAAGCCCCAACCTGAGTGGGTGCACTTGTTTTGTCATACCCTGGATGTTGTCCCAATGAATTGGTATATAGAAACAGAGCTCTACCATGGGACAGGCGAATGGGATATCCTACATAAAGGATTCATGACGACATTCAGTTCTGAGGAAGGGTTTGACAGTATTGATGAAGTGCTACAAGAGTTGAAAGCATCAATATTTAGGATACTGCAGGATCCTTTAGACCTTATTTAGCCTGAATGGGCTACTCAGCTGAGTTGCATGGTAGAATGTTATAATGTAACTATTGAAGAAGAGGACGAGGACCTGTGGAAGATTAACATTCCAAAAACATAAGGTCACTGCGAGGTTCAGGGACCGCAGATTGAGAACCATGATATAACCACACCATTGAAAATGAAACAAGTAAACATTGGTACTAAGGCAGACCCCAAATTCATGAATATCGGAGACTACTAGGATGACGTGATTGTGGATAAGGTCGCTGAGTTGCTCCATGAATACCAAGATTTATTCCCTACAAATTTTATGGATCTAAAAGGGATAATCAGGGACCTAGGAATTATGAAGATCACGTTAAAACCTAATGTGAAGCCAGTTAATAGAAGGGCTTACCATCGCAATCCGAAATATAAGGAGAAGGTCTGCTTAGAGCTATACAAGATGCTCATGGCACACATCATTGAGCTTGTGGAAGAATATGATTGGGTAAGCATAATGGTGGTGCATGAGAAGAAGCAAAAGGATGAGATAAGGATATGTGTGGATCTCAGAAAACTAAATGACACTTGTGTGCATGATCCTTTCCTGAATCTGTTCACTGATGAAGTGTTGGAAAATGTAGGTGGCCAAGAAGCATATTCCTTCACTGATGGGTTCTTTGGGTACCATCAAATCAAAATCATGCCGGAGGACAGGTGCAAGACAACGTTCACAACTGAGTGGGGTTGTTTTCAATACACTATAATGCCGTTTGCATTGAAAAATGCGCCTACAATCTTCTCACGCGTGGTTTTTTCAAAATTCAAGGAATTTATTCATAAGTTCCTGGAGGTATATTTTGATGACTGGACTGTATTTGGGTTGGTTAAGCAACATGTAGCAAGCTTGCACCTGATTCAGGATACCTGTCAAAGGTACCAGATCATGCTCAATCTTAAGAAGTGTTTGTTTTGCATTCATTTTGTAAACCTATTGGGGCATGTGGTTTACAGACAGGGACTGATGGTAGACCCCATGAAGATCATGGAGATATTAAACTTGGAAGCATCGAGGAGTGTAAAACAACTGCGCGCTACTCTGTGACATATGGGATATTACAGAAATTTTATCAGAGGATATGCCCAGATCACCATGCCTTTGGAGAAATTGCTAAATAAAGATGTCACATTATGCTAGAATGATGACTGTAAGAAGATCTTGGATATATTGAAAGAAAATATGGTTACCGCGCCAATTCTAGTCTTCTCGGATGAGAAGAAAGAGTTTCGTGTACATGTCAATGCATCATGTATAGCACTGGGAGCAGTACTGACACAGGATGGTGGAGAAGGATTGGACCATCCTATTGAATTCGTAAACCACAAATTATCCAAATCAGAGAAGAACTATTCCACCACTGAGCGCAAGGGGCTAGCTATGGTGTATGCACTCCAGAAGTATAGGTACTACTTGCTAGGAGGCCATTTGAAGATGTGTACGAATCACTCTACTCTAAAGTACCTGGTCAATAAGCTTGTGTTGTGGGGGAGAATCTATAGATGGCTCTTATTGTTCCAGGAGTACAATTTTGAAGTTGTTGTGAACACTAGATGATTGAACTCGAGACTAGACCATCTGTCATGCATCAAAATAGGGGAGGAACCTACTAACTTGGAAGAAGGATTTCCTGATGCACAACTATTTGTAGTACATGTTGCAGATGGTAATTTTGAGGATATAATACACTTCCTAACAATAGGAACTGCTCCGGAAGGATACACTTCCAATAAAAGAAGGAATTAGTGGTGCGCGCGGTAGATTTCTCTGTCATTGTTGGGCATCCATAAAAAATGGGGACTAATGATATATTGTGATTATATGTACCTGAGTTTGAAATAAGAAGCATCCTCGCTGATGCTCATGGGGGCACCACTGGAGAACATTATGTAAGGAGAGTGGTTGCGCAGAAGATTCTACACGGAGGGTTGTGGTGGTCGACACTTCATTAGTATTCAAAAGAATATTGCAAGGCATGTCATGTATGTTAACAAACAAGTATGCCATCGCTAGGGGATGAAATGCCTTTGAATCCACAAATGCATTGCAAGCCATCAAGAAGTGGGCAATAGATTTTGTAGGACACATTCAGCCACAAGGAAAGATAGGAGCAAGGTACATTATCACTGCGATGAAGTATTTGACTGGTTGGATAGAAGCGTAGCTGGTGCAGGATTACACAGGTGCAACTACTACAAAGTTCCTATTTGAGCATGCACTGATGTGACTTGGCCATTTGAAGATCTTGATGAGTGATCATGGTACACACTTGCTATATGAGGCAATCAGTGCACTGATGGAGGAATTTCAGGTATACCACCAAAAGAGCACACCCTATCACCCATAGGCTAATGGGACAGTGGAGGCATTCAACAAAGTGCTCAAAAACGTGCTCACCAAGGTTTTCAATGCTCAGTGAAGTGACTGGGACCTATGCATATCTGCGGTATTGTGGGCTTCTCGAATGACATGCAAGAAGTTGACTAGACAAACCCCTTTTAGGTTTTTTTATGGTGTGGAAGCGGTAATGCCTATGGAATACATCATGCCTATTCTATGCATAGCAACGCTTACAAGTATGATAGACCATAGCACCCTAGAGGAGAGGCTCACACAGCTGGATGAGCTCAAAGATGAAAGATTTTTGGCTAGATTTTAGCAGCAGATCCAAAAGTAGCGCGAAAATGCATGGCATGATCGACACATCAAGCAGCGCACATTTAAGGTAAATGACCTGGTTTTGTTATATGATAGTAATTTTGATAAATTTCCAGGAAATTTCAGGATGCACTGGTTAAGGTCTTATGTTATTAAGGAGATTACCAATGGAGGAGCAGTACAACTGGTCGAATTAAATTAAGAACCTTTCATGGGAAAGGTGAATGGCAGTCGCTTGAAGCCATACACCTGTGGTTTGGCCATGTGACTAAATGAAAGTAGTATAGTCTTAGTGCTCCATGTAGCTAAAAGGAGGTGTGGAACTATAAACTACACTACTCAGGTTAGGGAGTTGTGCGATGGAAGATGGTGCGAAGCAAGGATGTGTCGTTGGGTCTGTGACAGTGTAGAGGGAGTAGCGCTACCTAGGAAGAAATAGCCTAGGTCGGCTGGAAAGTGACCATTAAAGTCATTGTTCATGAAAATATGGCAGAAGTGAGGATAAATGGAGTAGGCAGCTAGAATTTAAAACAAAATTTATGGCTCAAATTCTTGAAAATCTACAGCAAATTCAGCATTAATGGACCAATTTTGGGGGGAACGGTCGGATTTGAATTCAAAATGCCCTATAAATTACAATTGGTTGTCCAACAGAAAACACTTGGCATTTTGAGAATTGAGTTGTTGCGCTCTCAGGTGCACATGAACTATGAATTCTTTCAAGATCTCGTAGTGAGTCTGGCGTTTGAACAATTATCAAAGGAGACACAAGAACTAGTGAAGAGCATCATATCGACACGCGCAGAAGCTATGGACATTGAAGGATTAGCAGCCAAGGAAAATGTTCAGGAAATTGATATGGGGGCCGAAGTAGCTACCTCAAAAGTGGCCGAAGTATTAGTGGAGGTCCCTAAATCCCCAAGAATGCCAAGACCGAAGCCAACCCCAACCAAGGAAACCATGAAAGATAGGAAGGACAAGCAGCCTACCATACCGGTTCATGCATTTCCAAGATGAAACACACCAAAGCCCACTTCCTAGGAGAAAGGCAAAGCTATAAACCTAGAAGTAGAGGAGGAGGATATTGAAGACATCTCAATGCACGATGAGGATGTGGGAGTAGAAATAGAGGAGGTTGAAGCCCAAGGTGTGGACCCTAATAGATGATTGCCGGAGTATATCCCTCCATGCAAGCCTAAGTCCAAGGTCCCAAAGGACATTGATGAAAGTAAGACTCCTCTACAAACCCCTCTACTACCGGATGAAATTGCTTTTGACGGTCTGCATTTGACACAGGTGCTAATATTGAAGCTCGAAGACTGGGACTTGGTGGACCACGAGAAGTTCCTGCACCTAGCAACCGAATAGCTGATGCACCACATCATAGACACAAATACGGGGATGACTGCATTGGAGCCATGCAAGTGGCTTAGGGGAGTAGAAAAGGCAGGTTTACACAACCTACTCTTGGTGCCGAATTATAACCACACCCCGATGACAGTGTTGGTCATTAAGTAGCTGTTGTGCTTGGTGCATGACGAGTGTCTATGGCTTGAGGAGACAATACCCATCACTGATATGTTGATTCATAAAATAATACATCTTCCATATACAAGAAAAAATCTAGCTATGATCTTTGGTGGCAAGGGTGGTGAGCAGGCGCTTGCAGAATCAATGAAAGAGAAGTTCAAACTAGTGAAGAAGCTATGCAAGTATGATATCACTAACATCTACAACCCCTCTGTGAAGGTGGAAACAAAGATCCTTGTGGTGAGCTCCAGTATTGTAGCAATAATGCTACAACTCCTGAGGCTTCCTGTCTCTCATTTTATCAACCCGGTTGTTCGTACAAACTTGGAAGCGATGGTGCTATA
>APFE030818955.1:0-14088 GCA_000404065.3 Pinus taeda | reverse complement strand
GGGAGATGTTTAATTCCAAGCCTTTATCTCGTTTGTAGTCAATCAACTGAAATGGTTCAAGGCTCATAATGCGTTCCAAATACAAGAGCATGGACTAGATCTTTGGGTAAGAAGTGAACCCAAGCACCCTTTGCAAATGCTTGCCAATCACAAGAATCTGATGACAAGGGAAGGTTTGATTAAAATTTTAGGGTCTATCCAAAAAGAGATTGTACAGAAGGGAGTAGAATACTTCCTCTCCATTCAGGAAAGCTCCTTGGCTGCAGCCAAGCTTAGGTGGACAGTCTCCAGTAGTAGTGTATAGGATAGAGAACCATTTAGCTATAGAAATTTTAAACTAGCTGCAGACCATTTTGTCACATATAGCAATCTCATTTTGAGAGAAGGTCCTTATTGTTTAGGATGTCGGTTCCGTAGCCCCATCATTTGGTATCCTGTTGAAGGTTATCGGGCTATATACGAATGACCTGAAGGACAGACAGGGCCTATCTTCGAGCTCTTGGCCCATAATCATGGCTTTAGACCACTCTACGACGTTCCTTCTCTAGCCTACTCCTTAACAGCTCTGCATACGAATTACTTGCTTTTCATGAGGCCATGAAATAGGGTAAGCAAGGGAGTATGTTGAGTCACGAAATGGGTATGTGTTTACTATTAATCTCATCATCCTTTTCCTTTATTCTTATCTTTTATATATCCTAATGTGTTAATCTATTGAGGAATTATGGTAAGAAATGAAGGGATTATTTGTAGTTACAATTTAGCTCACTTTTACCCTTCTTTATGCAAGAAAACAACAAAAGGGACAATTCAAAAGCGAGAACATAGTGGTTGGGAGCACTTATTTCCAGAAACAAAAATAGTAAGGTATTAAGAAAATGAAATTAATGTAAACAAAAATAGTAAGTAGAACAAACAAAATAAAAACAAAGATAATAAGCAAGGCAAAAAATATGAAAACAACAAGTAGCAAGAATATTATGTACATGGCACGATGCGGCCCAACCTACTGGAAGCAAGGCTTCAGATCTTGGTTGTTGGCAGGGAGGTTGTCAACCCTCCCATCAAGTGATTGTAGATGGCGTGTCTATGTACCAAGCTTCTCACAGACCAGTATTAGGTTACCAAGTTCCACTACGAGGACTTGGTGGTGTTCCAAAAGACCTTTAAGTGAAGACGACAACACTGCTTCAGATACTGTGTGAAACATAGTATCAGATGATATCACGGGGTAGTTGTTTTTATTCCGGGAGTGGTTCAAGTTGCTGAAATCAATGCATAAGAGGATTCCCCATATTTCATATGTCGAAAACTTAAATTAGAAACCCATGTATGATGAAAAAAATTGTAAGTAATCCAATCATCCAAAATCTTAGTCATTTTTTCTATATAAGGAGTTCGAACGACATTTGTGTTTTACCTAGCCTTTATTGGAATGGCTTGGCTCCTCCTTTACCTAGAACCCTTTCTTGGATTAATCACATGTAGTGTGTACTCAGGTCATCATCTTCCCATGCGGAAATATCCTGGTACTATTTGATCAGGTAGTCAAAGTCTTGTCATTGTTGTGGTGTGTAGTTTGTACTGAGACTGACTATCTTCAGATCATGATTATTTCCCAGGTTTCTCTGTTCGTTCGTAGTTGTTTTAGGGCCCTTGACAGAATTTCTGCAAATCATAGAGCTCATTGAGAGAAACCACACCCTTGGGAATGGGATTTCATTTCTTTCCTTCAGTTGCAATTTTCTGGTGTTTCTCATGCTTACCTTCATTAGTTGTTATGTCCTTGAAAGCATCAACACTATCCGCGGGGTGCAGTATCACTTTAAGTACGACCATGTTGAGGCTCATGGTCCTTTGTAAGATCAACAGGAGTGCTTCGTGCTCAACAATGTTGTTTGTGCACTCGAACTTCAAGCAGCTTGAAATCATACATTTTTTATTGTTTTGGGTGACTGAGATATACCCGGTCCTTGAGCCATCATGTGTTTTTGATTAGTCAAAATCCATGGCCCACAGCTTGTCTGTACACGGACCATTTGACATGTTAGCACTACTTCTACTACTATTGGTATTGCTGCTTCTATTATTGGTATAATGCATTATACATTTTTCATTACCACCAGTTGGGCAAGGAAGGAGTCCCAACTACATGTCTGGTGGGGTTGGAGCTAATCTTGCAATATAACACCCCAATGTTGTTTCTAGGAGGCAGTTGCCAAACAGGAGTTCTACGAAGGCTAACAGTTCATTCTCACCATTAAGGGGGTTAACATTGTGCTTCATATACCTCTCGGAAAATACCTGGATTTGGTTGCATTTTCCCTTATACGGAAGCCACATGTGGGACCAATCTGTAGCAAAATATTCGTCCAGCTTGCAGGACCAGTCTCTGCTGAGTAGTAGACCGTATACTTCCAGTATGTCCACAACAACTATGTTGATGGATTGGTGGACTCGACTTTCATGAGATAGTCAGATGATCACATCTCGAAGTTCACCAAAGGCTAGTACTAATGTTCGATCAAGCTGGATGATTCACGCGAATGTATCACTCCATTGTACATTGATCTTCTTCTTAATGGAGAGTGGCATGAAGTTGGCGGCCATCCCAAAATCAATCAAGCAGTTGTGAACATTGTAGTCATAAATTTCAAAGGATAGCAGGAATGGAGGGAAACCTTAGTTTGCTTCTTCTATTTGGAGCATGTTGAGCATATTAGAAAGTGATCTGGGAGGTGTGCTTTCTCCCTTGCTAGTAGAGGCTACGTTTTCTATTGGTGTCTATCCCAATGGACGCAGCAGGATGTCTTGTTGACTCTAGATCTTAGCTAACTCGAACAAACTAATTTTTTCCCGATTTTTCTTCATGTCATCAACAATGTTGTAATCCCATAGATGGTAAACTCACCAAGGTATTTGAGGTAGAACAGATGTTCGTGTTGTTCGGTGGAGTGTTTTGTGTAGGTTTTAACCCCGTACAAAAATTACATGCATACGAATCCTAAAACAAAAAAAAAAAAGTAATGCAAGAGCATAACACATAAAACACATATACACAGAGATTTTCCCCTAGATCCCAAAACTAGGACTACCAGCTTGATTTTCCATTATATTCCTTTCAATGTTACAATACATATTTATACATGCCAAACCATCCAATACCATGGACCGAAAACCATCCCATCCAAAACCATGTGCGAAAAATCATGCACAAAACCATAGGTAGGTCTGCCCAACCTAATATAGGGTCTATTGTACCTTAAGAAACCAATTTCCTGGCTGTAGAGAAATTGTGCTTAAGACATTAATAATTATTGTTTGTTGTCACTTATTTGGCACTTTATTGTTTGTTGTATTCTCAAATGAAGGACCTGGAAAACTTGGTCTTTAACCCTTAATACATATGTGACCGAAAAATCTTAGAATGCCATTTGTTGCTAGATATAAATGACGAATGAAGAACGCTTGAAGGAGAAGTTAAAGATAATATGTTTCTTAACACAAAAACTATTATACGTCACTTAGAAGAATTATGAAAATGAGAACTGAATCATAGACAATATGCTGCTTAACATAGAAACTACTATTTGTGACCCTTGGAGAAGTTAAATATAATATGATGCCTTACATAGAAAATATTATCTATAACTTAGAAGGGGAGGTGAAAACTTCAAGTATAGGAGTGCTCTTTTAAGGAATTTTAACTTTATCTACATGAGCAAATAAATACTTGCAACTTCATTATTATACTTGAAAGAAGAAAACATAAGATGACACATGATAGAGAAGTTACAAAATTATACCCAAAAATTCATGGAAACTTCTAATTCTTTCATTAATCAACAGTTATATAAGGAATACAGTACCCTAGTCTCCGATTTCTCCAAAATTCGAACCCCCCTTTACAATTCCTTTTCATGCTTTTATCTCTTCTATCAAATCAGTTTTGGAAACTGATTTCTTGAAATAGCTAATAAACTGCTTTATAACAGTTACAAAACTATTTTCTATTTGAGATTATTCAGCTTTATTACATATAAAATATTGAAACTCGAAAACTGCGCCAAAAGCTTTGAAAGGGGACTGCATATATGTTGGGAGTATTCTGATTGGTGAAAATACAAATTAACTCGACCAATCACCTTTTCTTTATATTCGTTTCAAATATTGATTCTTCCCTTTACACAATGAAATCGACGCAAAGTGGAACTCAAAAGAATTAACTCTGTTTCATAGCCCATCGGATCCACCCACCCAATGTTCCATTGACTTCTCATCACAACTCACAATTGGCTCTTTCAAATGTTATATCAACCCAATCCTTTACAACTTGTGATATGACGGACGCGTCAAAGTTATAGAACATAATATAAAAACTATCGGGTCTGGCATCTTTATCACAGATCTCAATTGACGAATGAACCAATACACATGCATTCGACGCTTTACAGAACCCCCAGAATTATAAAACACGATATACATGCTTTTGGGTCCGATCATTGCAATCACAATCGGCGGATTCAACATCTATAGCCCTTTAGTGTGGCAGACCTGCCAGGACTTTAAAACACAATGTATATATGTTTCGGGTCCATCTATCGCAATCACAATCAGCAGGATCACATACATATATAATAGGCCTCTATGTTATTTCGGACTTGCCGCATTATAAACGCAATATATATCTTTTCGGGTCCATCATTGCAAATTGCGATCAGCGGAACCCATATGCATGCTTATGAGAGACCTTACTATACAACGGACCCACCGAAACTTTACAACATAATATATATATGTTTCAAGTCCACCTGTTCATCACTTTATTAACTACTCATCGCAATCAGAAATCAGTGATTCACGTGGTAATAACATAATTTCCCACTGCATTTTGTGATTACGATTTGATCGCATTGCTAACACATATAAATGTAACGGGACCTGCTCCATATAAATATTTATATTGCGATTTGATTTTATCGCATAGCAACCAGGGGCCAATTCTTTTACACTTGTTCTTTTTTATTTCGATATATAGTAAATGAAATACTTCATTTCTTTTAGACTTTGCGGGGGGAAAAGAAAATAGGGGAGCTTTTTTGAGGTTGAACCCCTGCAATGATTTAACTAATAAATAAAGATAAAAACACAATATAAGCTACAACATCTGGCTCCAACTGGGGATAGTTCTTCTGCCACGGAAGCACTAAGAACCATAGATTACTGCCTTATCCATTGGGCATGGAGTCATATATTGCTTCCCCAAGCTTAACTGTGTGAAAATTTGTATAGTGAACCCATGCCAATATCTGCAATGATAAGATTCTTGTGCTTTGATAACAAAATATTGAGAATCGTAGATCAGTAGCCTTAGTTGGGCATGGAGTCCAAAACTATGAAAACCCTGAAATTTGACAGCTGAAACGTGAAAATCTTGAAGTATGACACCTCTGCAAACCAGTTTCCAACTGGGAAAGTCACCCTTATTCATCAAATAATGATTAAACTAAATAACTACAAATGGAAACCAAAAGCTCAACACCTGAGCTTATTTACGTACAAGTTCCTACATATGTACATGACTGATCTCCATCAAGTGAAGTGAATCTTCCAATGGTACCAGGTTAGCATATGAGTGGCTGATCTAGAACCATTCTGCCAACTAATTGTTGAGTCATGAAATGGGTATGTGTTTATTATTAATCTCATCATCATTTTCCTTTATTATTATCTTTTCTATATCCTAATGCATTAATCTATTGAGGAATTATGGTAATAAATGAAGGGATTATTTGCAGTTACGATTTATCTAGTTTTTACCCTTCTTTATGCGGGTAAAACAACAAAAGGGACAATTTTTGTTCCCTAACGAAGGAACAAAAAAAACCAACAAGGAAAGGAAGGCACGTGGCGGGTTGCGAACAAGGCTAAAGGCAAATCAGAAGGATCAACGCGAGAAAGGAAAGGATGTCTGAAGTTAGAAATCAGTTGTGAATCCCTCAGGATCGAGAGATCCTGAGGGATCGCATTTACCATTTATCTTTTACCATTTCTGATTATAAAAGGAGACAATTGTAAGAAAAAGGGGAGGAATCTTTGTTTTTATTGAAATTGTAATTTTAATTACAGACTCTTGCTATTGAGAGAACATGTTTATATTGTAATGTTACCTACATTCGATGATTAATACATAATTGAAGTTGATGTTCCCTCACATCATTTGATGTAGCTTAGTAGTGTTCGCTGGCGGCTAAGGACCCGACCTCTGGTGGATTTAACTGATTTCTTGTGTTATATTCTGATTCTTCTAAAGTTTGGTTGGTTTGATAATTTCCTGTTTTCGTGAGTTTACTTTATTTGTTGTTCATTACTTTTTTGGACTAAGATAGTGTATGCTCTATTTATAAGTTACAACACTGTCAATTAATTCCATTTATGCTTATTACAAAGAATATTATCTAGATAGTGAATCACACTGATGTAATCATCTGTAAAGAGTTTGATTATTGCTATTGGACTCTTAGATTGATATCGTTGTTGTTTGGATTGTTTACTAGAGATTGTGTTTGATTTGGATTAAATCAATTAAGAAGAGATGAATTATTGCTACTGTACTCTCAGTTGATGCCATTACTAGTTGAATTTCTTGAGTGAGGATTGATTACAATTTTGGTAGAAGGTAGAGTCTTGAATTTTAGATGTTGTATTTCCTTTGATGATTGCAATTGGAGTTTATTAGATGCATATGTTTACTCTTGTATTTAAAGATCTATACTACAATATAGGAAACATTACTCTCTGAATTAATAACAGCCGCATACTGTGTACACTCTTGAAATAAGAGGACTTGCCCATGTTGATAATTAATGTGGGATAATTAGGAGTTTTAAAAGGCACATTTTATCAGTCAACATTTTGGCGTCGTTGCCAGGGAGAGTGTAGCCATTTACAAAGAGTGATGTACATCTAATAATTGTTGTTGAGGAAGAATTGGGTATTGAAAATGGAAGGTAAGAACCTACATAACGAGCAAGTAAAGTGCTTGATCCTTCACCCACTTTTAGCACAATTACATAAAACTGAAGTAGGTATTTGTTGCTTGTCTGTTGAGAGAGAATTGGGTATTAAAAACGGAAGGTAAGAACCTGCGTACGGAGCAAGTAAAATGCCTGCTCCACCACGCACTTTCTAGCAGAATTGTTAGGAACTTAGGGTAGAGATAAACATTTGAATTGTTTGCATGAATGAATAAGAAGAAAAGACTCGAAAACGATCCAATTCCACTACCCAAACCTAAAAAATCTAAGGGACCGGTGACCCTTGCATGATCAACTTTCATAGATGACATCTTAAAGAAAGTTGAATCTCAGCCATCAGTAGGTCCTCGAACTGTTGCTTCCAGAGAACCTATTGTCTCCCTTCGGGCCACAGGCTTACCATCTATAGCCTACGCTAAGGTACATAGTAAAATGGAAGGAACTAAGCAGAGTTGTTAAGAAATTGAAAATTCGCACCCAATTCTCTCACAAGAAGGGAACTCTTGTAATATTCATGGAGGAGGAGAAGCAGGGGAAACAAAGGAACCAAGATCCCCTCAGGTAGTAATTGAGAAAGCAACAACCAGTACCCCAGACCGAGGGAGTGTTGTTAAGATCATTTTCACCCCTTTTAGACATCCTAGGGATAACTCTCCAGCTCCAAAGATCTCGGAAGGGTATTGGCATATATTGATCAAATGGCCAACAATCCGCAAGCACTCCTTAGAAGGGTGGCTCAGCACTCCTTAAGAGTAGGGACAACAAAAGAAGTTTGAACATAACAATAGACAAAAAAAGAGTATGCCCTTAACCTTATTAATGATAATGAACAAAGAGAGTTATAGGGGCTAGGGGAGAACTAGCATGGTACATATAATCAATCAATTCGATTTATAGTGGAAATGAGGACAATTAAGTGATATAGATGGTTGTGTCCTTTCCTTTTCAATCAATACAAAGCAATCTTGTTAAAGATGATGATATTCAATATATTTGCATGTTCCAGTAAACTCCATATTTGTTATCCTTACATGTGTATTTGTACACTTGTGCCATAGAGAGGATCATAAAGAGTGATCAGGGATGCTCATGGAAAGGACAAAAAGGGTATTCTCCAAAAAGAAAATTACTCACAAAGTGTTATTTCCTAAAGGAAATAGCAGAAGAAAACTTCACACAAAAGGTGTTGTTCCTTATAGGGAACAACAAGGAAAGACACGCAAAAAGTGTTGTTCCTTAGAGGGAACAACAGTTGATCCCTGTAAGGAACAAAAAAAAAAAATACACGCAAATGGACTACCCTTGCAAGGAACATACCCAAAAATCATAGACGATCCACAAGGCTGAGGTCGAAATTAGGAGTGGCCAAAAATACTCAAGGCAGTGTCAGTCAACCTATCGAATTGTCTAGCCCAAGAAGTGAACAACACTTGCAACTAGAAGGCTAGGATAGCCCTGAATCAGACCACGAGGAAGAAACAGGGCATTCCAGAGATGAGCAAAGAAATGAATCAGGACTCCCCTCAATGCCACATACAAGTCCCCTAGGTGATTTATTGCATGATATCGAACTGGCCCAGATCTTGGCCAATATGAATGATTTCAAATGGCCTAAAAGCCCGCTCAATTTTAGTTTGGGAGCAACCCAATCTCTAGAGAACTCTGGCCATGATAGAATTCTATCAGAAAATGTAAGCCACGAGTGGAAATAAGGGCAGAGGCCATTCAAGAAGAGGTGAACCAACCTAGTGACACGCTTCCAGGAGAACCAAGCCAGGTAGGCCTAAACACAGAGAATATAGGCCAAACAGAAGGAGTAGAAATAAACCAGGAAAACGATTACCAATCTGGGGACACGGTTCTTTTAGAATAGAGCCAGGATGAGAAACCAGGCTTGTTAGAAGCAGAAACTATTAACAGAACAATTTCTCCTCCAAAAAAGTACAGAGCCAAATTGAAAAAGCATAGGAAGGAACAATAGAGGCTTCACAAAATGGTAAAGAGGCTCTGAAGAAAGATAAAATAAATATTAGCGGGGAAGGTTCTAGACAAAACCCCGAAGACAGTAAACACAGTAGTTCAGGCTGAATTATATGAAAGCAGGGCTACATGGACTCAAACTGAGCCCATACTCACTCAACCTGCTAAGGAACAGCATGCAATTCTTTCAAAAGTAGCTACCTAGATAGAGGTTGTACCCCCTTATAACATAGCTACACAGACAGAGGTGGTACCCTCCTATAGCATGGCTACCCAAACGGAGGTTTAGACCTCCCATAATAAAGAAACACAGACAGTGGGCATCCCTTCTTATAGAAAAAGTACTCAGACAACCATTCAAGCCAAAGATGTCATGACACGTAATGACCCAATTATATTGAATCTTCAAGAAGAATTAGCATAGGCTTGGCTCGCCTTAGAACGGCTTGAACAAGAAGTTGTTTCCCAACAAAAATACCAAGAATTGCAGAGGCGACTTCAGGACATGAATACATCAGAGAGCAAGACCTTTGACATATACTGAAAAGCATAAGAGAAAATTGAGAAAATTAAGCTCAGATTAGAGAGGGTCATGTGTCAAATAGACACTATCTGCTCATTATATACTGATGTCTTGGCATGCAGATCCCTTGCCAATAATTATGCCTTATTTTTGTTAGAATGATACTTTTTATTAAAAATTAAAGTCGTGAAAGCTGGAAAACCAATCAAATTAAAAACAATTGAGGATTTTATAAATTTTTGCAAATAGCATGGGGTAAAAGTTCAAAGGTTGCTCTGTGAATTTTACCTACACTATTTTGTATTAGAGGAAGAGGTGGAAAAGAACCCCAACCCTTTTGTGGTAGATGTTCAATTCCAAGCATTTATCTCATTTGCAGTCAATCAACTGAAACGGTTCAAGGCTCATAACGCGTTCCAAATACAAGAGCATGGACTAGATCTTTGGGTAAGAAGTGAACCCAAGCACCCTTTGCAAATGCTTGCCAATCACAAGAATATAATGACAAGGGAAGGTGTGATTAAAATTTTAGGGCTTATCCAGAAAGAGATTGTACAGAAGGGAGTAGAATACTTCCTCTCCATTCAGAAAATCTCCTTGGCTATAGCCAAGCTTAGGTGGACAGTCTCCACTAGTAGCGTACAGGATAGAGATCCATTTAACTATAGAAATTTTAAACTAGTTGTAGACCATTTTCTCACATATAGCAATCTCAATTTGAGAGAAGGTCCTTATTGGTTAGGATGTGGATTCCGTAGCCCCATCATTTGGTATCCTACTGAAGGCCATCAGGCTATATTCGAATTGCCTGAAGGACAAATAGGGCCCATCTTCGAGCTCTTGGCCCAGAATCATGGCTTTAGACCACTTTACAACGTTCCTTCTCCAACCTACTCCTTAACTGCTCTGCATACGAATTACTTTCTTTTCATGAGGCCATGAAACAGGGTAAGCAGGGGAGTGTGTTGAGTCTCGAAATGGGTATGTGTTTACTATTAATCTCATCATCCTTTTCCTTTATTCTTATCTTTTCTATATCCTAATGCATTAATCTATTGAGGAATTGTGGTAAGAAATGAATGGATTATTTCCAATTACAATTTAGCTAACTTTCACCCTTCTTTATGCAGGAAAACAACAAAAGGGACAATTGATGTTCCCCAATGAAGGAACGGCAAAAACCAACAAGCAAAGGAAGGAACGCGACGATTGCAGACAAGGCTAAAGGCAAATCAGAAGGATCAACGCGAGAAAGGAAAGGATGTTTGAAGTTAGAAATCGGTTGCAAATCCCTCAAGATTGAGAGATCCTGAGGGATCGCATTTACCATTTATCTTTTACCCATTCTGATTATAAAAGGAGACGATTATAAGAAGAAGGGGAGGAATCCCTGTTGTTATTGAAATTGTAATTTTAATTACAGACTCTTGCTGTTGAGAGAACATGGTTATATTGTAATGTTACTTACATTTGATGATTAATACATAATTGAAGTTGATGCTCCCTCGCATCATTTGAAGTAGCTTAGTAGTGTTCGCTGGCGACTAAGGGCCTGGCCTCTGGTGGATTTAACTGCTTTCTTGTGTTATATTCTGATTCTTCTAAAGTTTGGTTGGTTTGATAATTTCCTGTTTTCGTGAGTTTACTTTATTTTTTGTTTGTTACTTTCTTGGACTAAGATAGTGTATGCTCTATTTATAAGTTATAGTGTTGTCAATTAATTCCAGTTGTGCTTATTACAGAGAATATTATTTAGATAGTGAATCGCATTGATGTAGTCATATGTAAAGAGTTTGATTATTGCTATTGGACTCTCATATTGATATCGTTGTTGTTTGAATTGTTTACTAGAGATTGCATTTGATTTGGATTAATTCAGTTAAGAAGAGATGAGTTATTGCTACTGTACTCTCATCTGATGCCATTGCTAGTTGAATTGCTTGAGTGAGGATTGATTACAATTTTGGTAGAAGATCAAGTCTTGAAGTTTAGACGTTATATTTCCTTTGATGATTGAAATTGGAGTTTATTAGATAAATCTCTTTACTCTTGTATTTAAATATCTATACTACAATATAGGAAACATTACTCTCTGAATTAATAGTAGCCACATACTGTGTACACTCTTGAAATAAGAGGACTTTCCTGGGTTGATAATTAATGTGGGATAATTAAGAGTTTTAAAAGACACCTTTTATCAGTCAACTAATCTTGAAAATACAATTCATCCTGAACAAAAAATAAATTATGCATAAAAGCAGCTGACAACAAAGATTAGGAGTATATCCACAAAATGATATGTGTAGACTTCTAATAAATTCTGACATGTAATCTACCACAGGATCTTCAAAAGTATAAGAAAAATATGGTCTTGATCAGCTCCAAAAACGAAATTCTCTATGTATGAATATTCTTTCTCAAATAGACCTCCTGTTGGGATAATATGCTCAACAGAACAATCAACAACATCTTTAATGAAATGTTCTATGTCACTTTCATGTCTCCACTTTTCATCTCTAAGCTTTGATTGAAAAATTTGTAATAATAACCTTAGGAAGAAAAAGAAATTCTTTCACATCATTATATGACATATGATCAACTTCAAATAGATTTTTTACCTCTGATTCATATGCATCATTATGTTCTTCAATGCAATGATACAATCTCTTTATCAGCTTTCTTTTTACATAAGATAGCCTCTTTTTCTATGATAGATGGCTCAATATATTGCTGTCCAACATATCTTACTTGCTCGTTTCTCCCTCTATGTTCAACACCCAACTGATGAACTTGAAGAGCTTCATCTTGTTCCCCATTTAAACCATTTTCGTTATAGATAGGAGGATCATCAAATTTAACAAAATAGGAACTCTGGGGATTTATTTGCAACTTATTTATTTCATCCTCTTTTTGATTACTGAGCAGAAATTCTTGATGCATATTTGAACTTTCCTCCATCTAAATACTCTCTTGATTTCCTTTATTCACTTGTTTTGCAAGCTGAGATTCTTGTGGAGTCTCCTTTGGTGAGGATGTTGAAACTTGTTGCTACTTTCATTTTCTTGACTTCTTTATCTTTTCCTCAATCTCAAGTCATATTTCTTATGTAGTTCAATCTGCATAAAATCAAAGAATTTCTTCCAATATTCGTCAATTTTATTTTCATCATGAATGGCATCTATTTCATCATATTCATACTCTTCTCCTTTGATACCAAGTTCATCTTCATCTACTACATATAACGTAGGTCTCTGAGAATTCTTATTTTCTAACTCTAACTTATTCAACTTATCTGAAAAAGTTTTAATTACATTACACATATCCTCCAATATCTGACTTTGAGAGGATTCCACGTTTTCCTTTCCCTTGTCTTGGATAGGTTGTGTCTCTGGTGCTTTTCCTGCAACCACCAGATTTGCTTCTATCCCTAATGCGTTTGTTTGGATCTAATTAATCTGGCTATAGTCTATCTAAATGCTTGATATATTATCAACAAAATCATTACTTTCATCAACAAGATTATCTTGAGCCTTTAAAGTTTCTTTAGCATCATAATATTCACAACAACCTTCAAAAAGAAACTTGTGAGGATAATAAGTTCTACAATAAGAATTGAATACTGAATGAAAATCTTTCAAAGATGAAATTCTTGAATGAGGCAGAGACTTGAACCAAACCCTAGCTTCTAGGTCCAAAGAAAACAAAAACAACTTCATCTTCATGAATGATGCCCTACTGATCCATGCATTCATGAAACTCTTAGAGGTGCTGAGCTAGATCTTCATATTCCTTTCTACTGAATTTTGGAAGATACTCATTTCAAACATAAAATGCAAGCATATCATGAGGATAGTCAGTGACCCTAGTAAAATCAAATGGATCAAATTTATGGACTAAGAATGCAGGGAGAGTGATTAAAACCCATAAAAGAAAACTTCAAACTACAGTGGAGTCGCCAATCAATGTTGTAAGTGAAAATCACAGGTGTGAATGTACAACCAACTACTGAAACTTGCCATTCTCAAGAATCACCTTCAAACTTGATAAACCCAAGGAAAAGTGCTCTTATTCAATTTATTTTATTCAAAACAGCCAAATATTTCCTCATCACTAAACAACCAAAGGAAAATATTGAAAACCCAGGGAAAAATGTTCCTATCTTCTCTCCCCGGCAATGGCGCCAATTAATGTTGTACCTTAAGAAACCAGTTTCCTGGCTGTAGAGAAATTATGCTTAAGACATTAATAATTATTGTTTTTTGTCACTTATTTATCACTTTATTGTTTGTTTTATTCTCAAATGAAGGACCTGGAAAACTTGGTCTTTAACCCTTAATACATATGTGACCGGAAAATCTCAGAATGCCATTTGTTGCTAGATATAAATGATGAATGAAGGAAGCTTGAAGGAGAAGTTAAAGATAATATTTTGCTTAACTCAGAAACTATTATCTGTCATGTTATCACTCAGGTTGTCCCTAGGCTCCTAATAGGGATACGGCCGAGGTAACCACAAACCAATCTTTGGATTGCAGGTTCTAGCCCACC